>JAXQQM020078946.1:0-15251 GCA_034641835.2 Pinus albicaulis
TGCTCCAAGGAGGTTGAGTCTGCTATATATGTTTCTCAAGGATTGTTACACATCAATTTGTCACCGTCCCTGCAATTCCCTATCCCGCACATTGGAGGGCTCATTCCGTGACCTGTGTGCAGTGACATAACTTGAAAACACTTTCATGACATTCCCCTAGACATGGAATTTCATTCCCCTGAAGACATATCCCTATGAAAAACCCTAAAATTAGCCTTTTTACCCTTGGCGCCACTGCTCAGTGTCATACCCGCGCCAATGGGGGAAATCCTCCAAAGAGGGCGAGCCAACTGGCGCACTGTCTCAGTGTTGTACTCACGCCAGGCTTAATAAGGAGTGTTTTTTAAAAATAAATGGCGAAAGATTGACTCCAACAAACTCCTAAACTGGACTCTAAATCGAGTTGGGACGTTTGGCTCCGGTTCTCCATGTAGAGGAAGTAGTTTTCCACCTCTCATGGAAGCTTCCTTGAGGATAGGGCCAATTCCATGATTGTAGGGATCCCAACTCCCCTTCCACCATCTATATAAGCTTGCCATTTCCCTTTGCAAGCTAGTCTCCAAGAGCCTTCATAGCCTAAAGAATGCTGCAATAGTCCTCATAGAGCCAAATCAGTAGCAAGGAGATTGACGATCGAAGAGAGAGGCTTGTCCCCATTCCCGACAAGCTTTACCGAGACGTATTCCGCTGACGACCCGCCGAAGGAAGATTCAGCGTCAGAGCCTGGTTGTATTTTCCTTTGTATGAATTAATGATAAGCGACTTTGGTTATGGTTCCACTTGTATTGTTCATTATGATCATGAGTTGTGTCTTCTCTGATTGATACATAGTTGCATATATCGGGTTTTACGCTTGTGTTTGTCGTGTTTCTTGTCTGTGTAGGTGTTCGATCGCGGCGAGCGAGAGGATTGTGATCTGCTGGAGCAAGGAAACAGGAGCGCCATCCTCTCTACAAACAACAGCGTTGGACTTGAGGTAGGCCTTCATCGCAAGTTGGTTTATTGCAATTAGGAACTTGCACCTTAGCATGATACGATTGTTGCTAGACCCGATCTGGGCTAGTAGGGATCGCCTCTGTCCGCAGAGGGGATTTACCTCTATAACAAATTGGCGACTCCGCTAGGGAGTTAGCTTGTTGTTTGTTTTATAAACTACATATGGAGCCTGAAGTTAGCCAGATAGCCTTTGAAACGCTCTTGCTCTGCATTAGCGAAAGTAGATGAACGTTGCTTCAGTCAATCTCCGGTATAGTTTATGAACTAAACACTTGGAGTATTGTGTTGTCTTTCGGTCGATTCTTGACTTTGCTTGCTTGATCAGCTCTATTGGCTGGCTCTTCTTGCGTGTTTGGCTTTTGGTTTAAGCTTTACCATCACTAGTTTGTTCCTTGGATTGTTCTTTTTGTTTTTCCATAGTAAACTTCACTGGCGCGCTTATTAGCCTGACAGTCGTGCCAATTGGTGCTAGTTGCTAGTTTACTACCCGCGGCAATCTTGTTATGGCGCTAGTTTTCGCCTGACAGTCGCGCCAATCCTGAAGGTGCTAGGGTTTGCTCTGTTCTGAGCTTTCTGAGCTTGATCTGTGATTTTGGTTTCATTTCTTCGACTGCTTGAGTGTTCTGGAGCCTTGTTTGACTGACTGTGACCTTCATCCTTTGGTTGTTTGCCCGTTTCTATCGATTTTACATTCTAGCCCTAGGGCATCTAGGTGCTATTGTGCGTCGAGCCTCCCTTGGGAGTTTGTGGTTTCTATCTGTTCAGTCAACTTTGTGATTGCTTCTTTGCATTCGTTTGGTGGTTGTCTATCGTTTTATTGCGTTATTTGAGTGATTGGCTTCTTCTTCATTCGAATTTCGCCTTGTCTCGTTTTGGGCCTAGATTACATGGTTCATTTGAGTCTTTGGGATTCTTTTGCTTTTGAGAGATTGTTTTGTCAATTTGAGGTCTGATTGTGTGCTTGCATTGAGTGAAATTTGATTGTTTTTACTCTTTTGCTTTCGCTTCTCAAATTGCTTGTTTCATTAGTTTTCATTTTGTTTAGTGGACTTTGCTGTTAAACATTGAAAATACAAAAAATCTCTTTTGCTTTAGATTAGTTAGTGTGAATTAAATCTTTTCTCTGTTATTAGTGATTAGTAACTTGGGAAGAAAAGCTTTAGTTTCCATTAGCTGCATTAGAGACATTACTGGTTGTTGTCTGGTCATTTTGTTATTGTGTGAAAAGCTCTTAACTCTCTCGTAATTAGCTTTCATCGAATGAAATGATATACTGTGGCATGTAGTGTGCATTTAGGAGATTTTGAGACATAACACTCGCTAAGGCCTGAAAACTGAAACATAATTGAAGATAAACATTAAAATTTATTCAATTTACACTAAGGCAGCATTGAAACATTAACAAAATATTTAGAGGTCTAGGCTAGAGACGTGTTCCGACGTCTTTAAACCTAGTAGCTGTCGTTCGCCTCTTGGCTTTAGACAACACTAGTACGGACTTGTGCTCCTCGTACCATTGCGTATATAAAGGGAGACCCCACTAGGTTTCTATCCTTTATCCATAGGAAGCCGAGTCTGCCGCCCTATACCCGTGATACACCGGACACAACATTCGGGGAGATTGCCTGCACGTACGTCAAGTCCTTGGTTGATTTCTTTTTCATTTTGAAACCAAGGTGTATATTGCAGTTCACGGTTATTTGGTACACCCTTTGCCTAGTATTCCTGAGCAGTCATTTTGATCTTATCTGACTCTTTAAATTTGAAAAGATCACCAAGCGCTTGTCCTTTCATGCTTGCTTCAAAACTGAAAGAGATAGAGTCATCTTTCATCCGTTTCTCGACTCTTAAAACATGAAACGGTGAAGTTTCTAAATTTCAATGTCGTAAAATAAATCACCCGCGATCACACGCCCTGTTAGATCTTGCTTGTTGGTCGTTTGATTGTGTGCCCTGATTCTTTTTCAGCCCGTGTGTTGTGTTTGATCTTTTCCTTTTGTCATTATTGTCACAGTGGCGGAACCCTTAGTTTCGTCTACTAGTAGTCCATATACGGGCGATTCATCAGAGGTCTCGCAATCCTCTACTGAACATCAACAGCCCATTGTTTCTGAGTTTTTCGATGGGGGACCGGTTCTATCTGAGATTCCCTTTGGAGGACCAGTTGAGTTCAATTGGCCCTTATCCGACCCTTGGTCTGGATTTGGAGTAGGGGAAAATTTCCCTCCTCTTACATCGGGATCGCCTTTTCTAGCTGTTGTTATTCCTCCTAGTCCTCGCCATCTATTACGAGATCTAGTGGCAGGTTCAGATATGGGTGCATCCAACCATTCTCCTAGTGAGGAAATCCTCACATATGGTGAAGATTACCAGTTGTTCCCAGAAGACAACCCTGAGTTATCCGTCATGTCTTCGCCCGATCCTTCACTTCCAGCAGGGTATAGATCTTTGAGTCAGATTATGACCGTCGTCGCCTCTATGGGGATATAAACTCCTTCTACGAGGCCGTTTATTCCTTCATTGGGGATGTCTCCTAGGACACCCATTACGTCATCCCCTCAGGTCACTTCTGTACCTGTTAGGCCCACTGTCTGTGTGGCCGCATCTACACCCGCTGTTACCACTCAGTCCGAAAGGGCTGCATCGCTTCCCGAAGACGTCTATATAGCATCTGCTATGCCGGAGAACATCTCTCCTGAGGAGTATCGATTGTCCTTACAACAATCGAACCCCGAGGTCGGACAATCCTCTCAAGATCCCAACCGCCCGTATTTTTCGCATTATGCACATGACGGTACCCCCATGTACGTTTTTCCATATCAGTACGATGAGTATGGGAATCCTTTACGTTTACCCGCTCCAGAGGCTCACCTTCATGCTCAGGGTTTTCCCTCTAACCAGGCTGGGCAGTCTTATAACCCGCAAGGACAACCTTTTCAAGGCCAACCTTCGGGCCAGCCTGGCTTTCCTTATGACCCGCAAGAACAACCCTTACAAGGCTACCCTTCGGGCCAGGAAGGGCCATTATACGGTCCGCAAGGACAATATTATAACCCTTCAGGTCAACCTATGCAGCCACTCCCTGGAGTCCGACCTGGGCAACCTCAAGGACTCACAGGTCAACCAGGGTACCAACCAGGGCCGATATATGGTCCCGGGGGGCAAGTCCAACCTTCCCAACCCATGCAACCTCAGTATCCTATTGGTCTGAATGTTGCACATCAGCCAGGATCATCTTATGGTCCTGCGGCAATTCAAACCGGTTACCAGCCACCACCTGGCTCTATTCCACCACCAGGCCAACCGGCCCATCCAGTACAACCTGGTGTTCCATAATAGCCAGGTCAACCTGTGCAACCGTCACAACCTGTTCACCTGGGGCAACCTATTCAACCAGGTCAGCCCATTTAGCCTGGCCAGCCTGTCCAACTAGGCTAGCCTACACATCCTGTCAACCCTGCTCAATAGTTGATTTACTCGATGCTGCAACTGAATCAACCGGTGCACCCTAATTATCGCGCTCAGCAGGGTCCCACTTATCAGCAGCTCGCTCAACCTCAAGGCGGTTACTACCCTCATGGTCAATCGCGACTGACTTATAATCTGCCCCAAGGTTCCCATTATTACACTCAACAACCCAGCTACACCTATACTCAGCAGCCAAATCCACAGACTCCTCAAACGGGACCGACATATAATCAGGGTCTATACTCTGGTTCTCAACCCCCGTACACTGGTTACTAGCAACCGAATCAGACCGGTTATACGTCCTATACCCCCTATGGTCAGAATCCTTCAGGACAAAACCCATGGGGGCAAGGATACACTCAACCAGTGTGGAGTATAGGTACAGGTCCTTATCGAGGGCCTGGCATGCCGTTCAATCCGCAATTGCCGTTCTTGGCTACCTTGGAGTTACCAGACGTTTCTAAATTAACTAATGATCTAATTCTTCATAATCCTTATTGGCCTCCGATTTCGACCAAGGTACTCGGAGACTACCCTAAGTTTGAAGGTAAAGCTAGTGAAGACCCCCAAGCTCATGTAATGACCTACCATTTGTGGTGTTTGTCTAATTCTTGGGTCGATGATTCAATTCGTCTACGTCTCTTCCAGCGCACTCTTACCGGTGCTGCCGCTAAGTGGTATATTGAACTACCCCGTGGCATCTTTCAAGATTTCAATACTTTAGCAATGGCTTTTCTCACCCACTTTCAGTTACCGGTTCGCTATGAAGCCGGAACACATCTCCTGACTTCCTTGAAGCAGGATAAATCCACCCACATATCCGATCATATTCATGAGTGGCGACGTCATCATAGGCTGATCAAGTTTGATATACCTGATCAACTACTAACTCATTGGTTCACCACGTCCTTCGTTAACAAAATCGCTCAAGATATTGCTATGGGGGCATGTGTGACTGAGGAACAGGCCATTGCGCGTGCCCAGTATCTTGATCTGGTATACTCTCAGTCTGGCACGCTTTATGATATTTTTACTGATGCTCCACGCCCAAGAACCTCTAAAGCTCCACCTACCCCAGCGATGGATGGTGTTATTGGTTCTGTGTCTCAAAATTCTCGAAAATCTTCGAATGGGAAGCAGAAGTCTAATTCTTCCAATAATTATGCTCTCCCCGCTCCTCCAGATTCTGGAAAAACTGCAGAGGTCAACGTCGTTCAGGTTAATCCTGCGAAAAAAGACTCCAAAGGAAAGAAAAAGGGCAAAGGAAAATCCAAACCTGATGCCCCAAAGTCAGATTCTTCTAAACCTCGTACTGATGACGGTTCCCAACGTAAACTGAAGTACCCCTGCCTTATCTGTGAAGGAGATCATTATACCAAATATTGTCCTCGACGATCTGAAATTAGTCAACTTCTGAAAGGCTCCAAAGGGACTTCGGCAGTTCTTAAAGAACCATTCTCATCTCAGCAAACCCAGATGGTTGAGCAGCCCTCACCATCTGCACCATTTGGGTCCCAGGTCTTTATGATGAATGGTGCAGCACCTGTCTCAATTGCTACACGTTCGAAGGATTATGCTGGATCGCGTCAGCCAGCTGGGAAGGAGATTGTGGATGGCCCACCTCCTCCTCCTGTCTCCGGTCCTTTGGAGATTTAGAAGCCTACTACTGAACCTGTTGTGAGGCCACCTTCTAAAGTTGTTCTACGAAGGTCTTCCTACAATCCAAATGCCCATGCCGCTCAGCACTACAGTATTTTTGAGGATTTGGCTCAGGCGCCTTTTTCTATGTCTGCATTGGAAGTCCTTCAAATTTTCCCTTCGCAATGGAAAGCTCTGTTGTCTGCGATTGGTGGGATCGATCCCACCGATTCTAGTCTTCTCACCTTCGACCTAGAAAATTTTACCCCCCGGCTTCCGCATCAAATCGCTCTCGTTATTCAAGTCGGGATCAACGGTCTTAACATCCATAGGGCTGTTGTTGATGAAGGTGCTTCCACCTATGTCATGTCATCCGCCTACTGAAAGGCCATTGGCTCTCTGGCTCTGTCATCATCTCCCAATGCCTTAGAGGCATTCGATGGTCGGGAATCCAAACCTCTGGGTGTTCTCGAGAGTTTTCCAATTATGTTACAGGGGAAGACAGTCAACGTAGAAGTAGAAGTGGTTGACGCCAAGCTTAACTACAATCTGCTTCTCGACCGCAGTTGGACTCACGCCATGTTATGCGTGCCATCCACCCTCTTTCGACTTCTTAAGTTTCCTCATGAGGGAAAAATTGTTCCTTTGGATCAGTTGTCTTTCTTCACCTCTACCTCTGAGAACAACGTTCCTTACGTGGATAAGATCCCAAATCTCCATGACATTTTAGGACCCGGTCTCTTCAAGGACCCCATCCTCATGGGTATTTTTCCCGCGCCGCGACCACACACCATTCAATTTAATATGGTCTCTAGGTCTGACGACCCATGGATCATCCCTTCACCTGAACAGGTGACTGATTTTGGAGAATCGATGCCCTTAACTCCAGTAGAGATTAATTACAGTGAAATCATCGCTGCATCCAATCCTTCTCCCTCTCAACATGCTCCCTCGAGCATGGCTTTAGATATTTATTCTCAAACCCCCTGGCTCGACGAGGCCGACTCGCCTGATCCTCTAAAAGAGATTTTCCCTTCTGACGAAGCCATTGTTGAAACAATGTCTCTTGAGGAGCTGCCTTGGAGCGATGGACATCATCGTTCCTCCTTCATGCCCAGCCTGGGGGCAATGTCCGATTGTCTAGAGCGTTTTGCATCTCAGGTTCCTACTCCCCCTCTCCAGACGCCTATATTGGTACATGAGGTCCTTTCGGAAGGAAACCTGAGCAACATTACTCAAACCACTCCGATCGACATCTCCGTCAAACCGGGGATAGTTGAAAACATACATGTGGGAGTAACTTGTTCTCCTGATGAGATACGAGTTTATACTGATCTTTTCTGTGAATTCAGAGACGTGTTCGCTTGGTCCTTTGAGGAAATGCCTGGGATTGATCCCAGCATAGTAGTGCATGAGATTCCTACCTATCTCGGTGCGAGACCCGTGCGCCAACGCCTATGCCCAGTGCACCCTCGCAAAGCCGCTGCCATTAAAGCAGAAGTTGAAAAACTTCTGAACGTGGGCTTCATTTACCCGATTCCCCTCACAGAATGGGTCTCAAACATTTTCCCTGTAGATAAGAAACAGGGTACTATAAGAGTCTGTGTTGATTACCGTGATATTAATCGGGCCTGTCCTAAGGACAACTACCCCACCCCCTTCATAGATCAAATCATTGACGAATGCGCTGGGAGTGAGATTTATTCCCTGATGGACAACTTTTCCGGGTATAATCAGATAAATATTTTACTTGTTGATCAACACAAGACTGCATTCATCTGTCCGTGGGGTACCTTTGCTTATAAAAATCTCCCGTTCGGCTTGAAGAACGCTGGAGCTACTTTCCAGCGTGCTATGTCTTACGCATTCCACGACATATGCCATATCGTTCAGCCTTATCTAGACGATCTTCCAGCTCACTTAGCTTGGCGGGAGGACCATCCAGAACACCTCCGCCAGATATTCCTTCACTATAGACGCTATAATATCCGGCTTAACCCTCATAAATGCGTCTTTTGCATGGATTCTAGCCGTCTTTTTGGGTTTATAGTCTCCAAGGACGGGATTTTCCTCGACCCTCTAAAGGTCGAGGCTATTGTTGATCTCCCATCACCCTCCTCATTACACCAATTGCAGAGTCTGCAGGGAAAAGCTAATTTCCTTCGACGCTTCATCCCGAACTATGTGGAAGTGGCCAAAGGATTCACGCGTATTTTAAAGCAAAACGTTCCCTTTCGCTGGGACGACATTGCTCAACGATCCTTTGAGAAGCTTAAGACGTTACTTGTTAATGCTCCATTGCTTCATCCTCCAAACTATCACCGTGATTTCACTCTATATTTGGCCGTCGCGTTTAGCACCATAGCTATGGTTCTGGTGCAGGATGACGATGATGGCAATGAACACATTTTTTATTATCTATCACGGAATATTCTCGACACAGAGACACGTTACGCTCACGTTGAGAAATTAGCATTAGCCGCAGTGCAAGCTGTGCAGCGTTTCCGCCACTACATCCTGCTGCGTACAGTAATCGTGGTTTCGGATTGCAACCCCATGACATACATTCTATCTCGACAATTACTGTGGGGCAAATACTCCAAATGGATCACTATCCTTCAGGAGTTCGACTTAGAGTTTACCACTGCTAAGTCGACCAAATCACTGGTTTTTGCGGATCTCATTTGCTCCCTCTCAACAGACTCCACCCCGTCTCACTCTGAGGAACATATCCCGGACGAAACCCTCTTCCTTATCAGTAGTCGCGATCCATGGTACGACGATATTATTGTATATCTTCAAACATCAACACTCCGGTTTGAGTTGACCAAGGATGCCCGACGTTGGATTCAGCATCAGTCTCAACCCTATCGTATTGTAGGAGATACTTTATACCGCATTGGAGTAGATTCGGTGCTCCGCTGGTGCCTCACCCTGGAGGAGGCTGAAAGAGTCTTGAATGAATATCACAGTGGTGCCTGTGGCGGTCACATGTCTGGATATGCCATCGCCTAGAAGATTCTGCGTGCGGGCTACTTCTGGTCGTCGATATTCAAAGACTGTATTGTCGCAGTCCGAAAATGTCATGCGTGTTAGGTTTTTCAGCGCAAAATGCGCGCGCCACCTCTCCCTGTGCATCCTGTCATTACTGTCGGCCCTTTTGCAAAATGGGGTGTATATTTCATGACGTGTAACCCTCATTCGGCTGGGGGGCATGCATATATAATCGTCGCTGTCGACTACTTTACTAAGTGGGCCGAAGCGATGCCTACACTAGCCGCCGACGGTAAGACAGCTGCCCAGTTTATTTTCAACCACATTATTGCACGTTTCGGGGTCCCTCAGGCCATTGTTACCGATCATGGCACTCATTTTAGAGATTACATGATGGCCGAGTTGACATCAAGATTGGGCTTATGACATGATAGCTCAACGCCATATTACCCCCAGGCAAATGGCCAGGTTGAGGCTATGAAAAAAGTTTTGGTCACAATGCTTCGCCGGAAAATTGGAATCCATAAGTCCAATTGGCACCTCCAATTGTTCTCAGCTCTATGGGCCTACCAGACGTCAGCAAAGAGTGCGACTGGATTCACACCTTTCCAATTGGTGTATGGTCTGGAAGCAACTCTTCCGGTTGAGTGCGAAATTCCTTCTTTAAAGTTGGCTGTGGAACTTTTACCCAACATTTCTCCTGAAGAAGAGTGTCTCTTGTATTTGGAATGGTTGGATGAAACCCACCGCTTGGCTGCTTTAGTCATTGAAGCACAAAAGAAGCGGGTCAAAGCCCACTTTGATCAATCTGTATCTTCGCGTTCCTTTGTCGAAGGAGACCTCGTCCTCCTATATGACCAAGGGCACGAAAAACTTGAAGTAGGCAAGTTCCAACCCATGTGGCATGGGCCTTACATAGTAAAATGAGTATTGAAAAATGGGGCTTATGAGCTCATTGATTACGAAGGATTTCCGTTGGCGCAACCTAGAAATGGGCTGTACCTTAAAAAATACTACGCTTGAAGTTATTTTTTGGTGTGGTGTGTGTACATAGGTGTGTATATTCATTTGTGTGCATGTTTGGTGTGGTGTACAATGTAAGCATTTTTCTGCTGATCGGGTCTTCCTGATTGTGCATATGTCTATTACTCCGTTTGTGGGTTTCGCGGATGGTGCCTCCCGCAGTACCAGGAATCTGTCTTCGGCAGCCTGGGTATTCTATGATCCTGCTAGTGAGTTGGTTAATTTTCAAGGTGTGTGTCTAGGGCCTACCACAAATAATGTTGCGAAATAAAGTGTTGTTTTAGAATTATTAACCGAGGCTGTTAACCTCGGCATTCGTGCATTGCTTGTGTATCTGGACTCACAGCTTGTAGTATTACAACCTAACGGTCACTATTCAGTAAGAAACCCATCCATTTTACGTCTGTATCTACGTATTCATTTACTGGAAAGAAATTTTGATTATATCACATATCAACACATACCCAGGCATATGAATACATTAACAGATGCAGTAGCTAATTTGGTTTTAGATAGACATTTGCGCAATTTATAAACAAAAACATCATCACATGTAAAAAGATCCATCCAGAAATAGATATATAGATATATGTGTCGAATAGTTTGCAGTACATCACATAAAGTCAAAAAATATACATGTTTGTCTGATAATAGCTAGAGAACATGTCTCTCAAAAAATATGCATATAAAAGCCCTAAATAGCTAATCAGCATGGTGCTCGTGGTAACACGCCACCGCACGCACCAATCGCCTCAGCAGTCTGTGAAGGCGACTAGGCACCCCCATAGTGTGTCGCTGGTAAGCTAATGGGACGTCTGCCAGCCGTGCATAGTCCGGGATTCCCCGGGCAATGCCCTCCAAGTTCTGAATCAGCTCGCTCCCTTCGCCACCCTCAGCTTGAGGGTCATGTACGAGATGGGTCCTCCGCGCAATGGGCGACATGCCCGCGGGCCTCTCTAGGCCAACGTCTGCATACATGTAAAATTGTTGTTAGAACGAACATGTATTACCAAAAAATCATAAATACATAAAAATAAAAAAGAGAATCATACCCAGCTCCTCATCCCAGTCCTCCCCCTCCAGGAGCAGAAGATTGGTATCTCCAGTGAAATCGGTCCCAGCATAAGGCCAATCCTCAACCACGATCAGTTGACGCCGTAACCACCCAAAGAACTCGGGTCTCCAAGACATCTGTTGACCTCCTCCTAAACTGGGCATAAGTGCTGCCCAGCGAGCCATCCTTGGCTCCCTCGGTACCAGCTCAGAAACTATTGCCCCTTGGCCTTGGAAAATGGGTAGTCGTTCTAGGATGAACGACACCAGAATGGAACCGTAGCCGAACTGCTTTAGTTTGGCTTGCTTTCATCTTGTTAGCTGCCTCTTGATATTGCTTGTCACTGTTGTAGCCCAATCGAATAGTGTAGGATTCATACACTTAGAGGCTAGTATGAGTTGGGCCTTGGTTGCCTCATGCGGAGCCTGCGATCCTGTAGCTTGCGTAATAGTATGAAGCACTACCCTGAGTGATAGGTCGCGGACAGTGTGGATATCCACCTTCCCACTTCCCGATCTTTTTCATGCCCCTGGGCACACTCTTGCCATTACCATGTCCATTTTCTCTCCGGAAGGTCTGCTGCCAGTTATTATTGGCACTGGACCTCTGCGCGACAATCCGGTTATAAAGTAAACATCAGAGACCTCAAGAGCTAATACTTGGTCCCGAAGTTTGAACACTTCCTCATTTTCATCCCATATGCTGACCAAGTACTGTAGCAGCTCAGGTTGAGCTTGTAAGCATGGCGTAAGGAAGAATTTTTTGAGTCCACAGTTCCTGAGTGCATTCATACAGCCTTCGTTTTCCATAGCCATTTCATCTTCCTCCCCATGTTCCCTCTCCTTCCATTCGATAACCATTGTGCTCGAATACCTGCACCAACATGGTCAAAAATCCCTTGTTAGATCTCTGTTACACCTAAAAATCCATATGGATGGCTCACATTTTAGAAATTTAAAGTGGAAAATCGCGTTGCGCCATTGGCACGACCCCTTTGTGAGTAAAATTCCATTGGCGTGGGTCCGTGTCCGATACTCGCACCAATGGGCGGAGCCCTAAAATTTCAAAAGGTCTCCTCCAGAGGTCTAATGCACAATGAAAACTCATAAAAAATGGATTAAAATGGAGCTTAAGGGAGCGCCTTTTACCTGTAACAGACGAGGATCTGAATGATGACCCGGATCAGTCGCAATCACCGCCATAAGTTTGCACACAAACAGGTCACTGTTGCTCTCCAAGTGAGGTAAAAAGTAAAAGTAAATTTGTTCTACCATTTGAAGCCTATTTATAACTTTTCAAGTCAAAAATTAGGTTTTAAAAGTCATTTTTTTTCAATATTTTAATATATTTTGTCGAAAATGGATTTTACACTTGCTTTTATGTGCAGCGACAGGTTTTTACGTGACTTGGACAGTGATATGAGTTGTATTTTATACTTTTTTGGACACGGTAAAAACACGAAAAAGTCATTTTGGAGTCATCTTTCAGCTCTTTTTTGACTCTCTAAACATGAAAAATATTGTCGAGTCCCTTGTCATTTCGATCTCGTTAAAGTGGCCATGAAACGACATCTACCTAGTATACGTTTACCCCTTTTTCGGGTTGGGATAGATTAATTACGAAAAAGGAATACCCTAGCCTATCGCAACTAGGAGGTTTTCTCTATAGTTTTCTATCTTTTGGACGGAGGAAACCCATTTTAATAAAAGGGACCATCGAGTTTATTTTTCTCATTGCCTTTTCAAACTCTCTAAACATGAAAAGACGCAGATTTCTTCCTTTGTCGACTTGCAAACCCCGATGACACGTATCTGCAATGTAATGACGATATTCGAGTTCCTCCCCTTCCCAGGCAGCTCCATCACTAGGATGGATTCGTCCGAGAGATGGACTTATATTACAAGCATATGCTATCCCCTTCAAGCTTGTTTTCAAAAATAATTGGGGTACTCGCCAGAAATGGTGAGGAAAAATGGAACCAGTATCGTCGTCGTGTCGCCAGTATGTCGCTCTTGAACATGGCACTTGTCTGCATTTGTGTCGGGTCGGGGACATCTCATCTCGTTTTCCACTTGCCTCCGTGGGTTTGGGTAATCCCTTTTGACCTCTCATCCTATTTTTCCCTCGTCATCATGACCTCGATCTTTTGATGTCAACTACTGCCAAATCCACTGTCGTGCCACCTATATGTTCAAGAGAAGTTGACCTCTGCAAGTATCAACCTTCCTCTGATTCTCATCCGATCATGATTCACAAAGACATTATGTTCCTCTGTCTCGTGTCGATGATGTGGGAAACACTATGGCCCACCTTCGATCAAGGTCACTTCCTGTCGACTTCAGCTCATTATCCAGGAAGTTGATCTAGATACTCCCTTCTGGTACCTTGGAGCTTGCATGCCTCAATGGCAGGTTCTTCGTGTTCGACGTGAGGTTTTCATCATTGGCCTCCGATCGAGTGATTCTACGGGTGTTCGACGCCAGCTCATTGATTCACATGTCGTAGATTGTACCTGTAGTACCTTGAGGGCCATCGTCATTATTGGTGGTTCCTCTCGCGTCTGTTAACAACTCTCATCATTGGCTGGTAATCAGACGATGTTCTTGCATGTTCGACTTCAGCTCACATATTCGCATGCTTGAACTTGTACTTCCCTGTTCCCAAGCCGAGATGTGAGCCAAGACCCCGAATTTTTGTCTCGTTGGAATCTGTGCCGGGCAGCTTTTGTGGATTATTATGATTGGTTACATGACTCATTCATTGGATGGATGCGACCATACCTGAGTTTATTTATCGATCCTCACTGGATGGCTGCGTCCATACCTTGGATCTGGATTATTGAATACTCTGCTTTGGATGGCTGTGCCCATACCACATATATCACAAATTTGAGATACGCTTACTTCTCACTGTGTTTCTCCGACGCAGTTGTTTTCTTGCTGACACGTTCTCGTAAAGCATTTTTCTCCCTCTCTTTCGTGCCTCATGTTTTAGGGGGTAATTCATATAAGAATTTGTCATCGTCTCCTTCGCACCTCGTCCGCACATCGAGGGCTTATTTTGTGACCAGGAGCGGTGTGACATTTATCTGAGTGAACTGTTTCATGACATTCCCAGACATATAGAATTTCATTCCTCTGAAGACAACTCCTTGTGAAAAACCCTAAAAATAGCCTTTTTATCCTTCGTGTGACTGCTCAGTGTCATACCCGCGCCAATGGGGGAAATCCTCCAAAGAGGGCCTGCCAACTGGCACACTATCTCAGTGTTGTACCCGTTCCAGGCTTAATAAGGAGTATTTTTTAAAAATAAATGGCGGAAGATTGACTCCAACAAACTCCTGAACTAGACTCTAAATCAAGTTGGGACGTTTGGCTCCAGTTCTCCATGTAGAGGAAGTAGTTTTCCACCTCTCATGGAAGCTTCCTTGAGGATAGGGCCAATCCCATGATTGTAGGGATCCCAACTCCCCTTCCACCATCTATATAATCTTGCCATTTCCCTTTGCAAGCTAGTCTCCAAGAGCCTTCATAGCCTAAAGAATGCTGCAATAGTCCTCATAGAGCCAAATCAATAGCAAGGAGATTGACGATCGAAGAGAGAGGCTTGTCCCCATTCCCGACAAGCTTTACCGAGACGTATTCCGCTGACGACCTGCCGAAGGAAGATTCAGCGTCAGAGCCAGGTTGTATTTTCCTTTGTATGAATTAATGATAAGCGAATATTGGTTATGGTTCCACTCGTATTATTCATTATGATCATGAGTTGTGTCTTCTTCCTGACTCGATACATAATTGCATATATATTGGGTTTTACGCTTGTGTTTGTCGTGTTTCTCGTGTGTGCAGGTGTTCGATCGCAGCAAGCGAGAGGATTGTGATCTGCTGGAGCGAGGAAACGAGAGCATCATCTCTTCTACAAACGACAGCGTTGGACTAGAGGTAGGACTTCTTCGCGATTTGGTTTATTGCAATTAGGGACCTGCACCATAGCGTGTTACGATTGTTGCTAGACCCGTTCTGGGCTAGTAGGGATCACCTCTGTCCGCAGAGGGGATTTACCTCTACAATAGGATCGA
>JAXQQM020092033.1:0-40622 GCA_034641835.2 Pinus albicaulis
TAATGACTGCGCAGTCTTGAGAGGGAGGATGCAGTTCATTTCGTGGGAGCTCCGAGTTGATGTCATTTTGGAGGTTTCGGGTCTAGAGATTGTGCAAGGGGCCAGCCCTTGCCTATTGGAGGCTTTTGGCAGAGTTGTGGCAGTATTTTGGTGGATTCCATTCAGCCTCAACGCAAAGCCTTGGAGGATAGCGTAGATCCTCAAGGGGATGATTTTCGGGGGTCGGCCTTTTCAGAAATGCTCTTTGGGCTTTTCTAGGTTTGGTGAGTAGAGGCTCATTCCAGAGTTTCAGCTTTTTCCGAGTAGGGGAGCAGCCCCAAATACTCATTTTGGTTCCAGTAGTAGCAGTAGCACCGCCATTCCCCAACAGCTTGGACGCAGATCAGAGAGCAGCCATTTCCTTGCCATTCTAAGAGTATTTCTTCACTTGCCTAGTGCAAGACTAGGTGCCATCACTCTGATCACCTATTGTACTCACTTATATTTCTCAGTATAATAAAATGGCTTAGCATTCTCTCTACATTTCTTGAGTATCTGTTACATGTTCCATATATGCTATTGTATGCTTGCACTACTGTTATTTTTCTCTTCGAGCATTCTAGTTACTATACCACTTGGTGTGTTTTCCCCATACTCTTAGACAGAGTCTAGAAAGGGCCAGGTAGCCTCCAGATCTCACCCTCTTTTCAGAGGTGAAATATCTGGTAAATGCCCTCCCAGTCGATCTCTGGTTGGAGTTTGCTTGTGTTTGAGAGATATCCCTGAAAATGGATATTACAGTGGTATCAAAGCTCATAGATCTGGCTCAACCCGTGGAGCTAGTTGTCTATGACACCGAGGGAGAAGTTGTATATTTGCTACAGAGGTAGGAGGTACCGTGACAGAGAGCGTAGGTTACAGACTACGTTGCACGGGTTCCCGCACCCAGGGGTAGGGTTCCCGAACCCGTACTGGGTTCCCGTCCCCAAGTACCGAGTGCTTGATGGGTTCTTCTCAGAAGCACCCTAAAGAACCCGATTCTTCATGGAAGAACCCGATACTTCCCACACAAAATTAGGGTTCTTTTGTTGATTTGGGGACGGAGAACACCAAAAACGGGTTCTTTTTGGGTTCTTTGGCGGCAAGTTTGGTTAAATTTTTATTTTATTTTATTAAATTCGACTATTACTAATCGCTATTAAAATTAAAATTTAAGATTTTTTTATTAAAATTAAAATTAATTATGAGTCGACTATTCTCATTGCGATTTTTTTTGTGTTAAAACTTACCCACTCGGACTCTGCAACCCACAACAATCGTTACCTCACCTCACCGCACAGCAACTCACCCTCGGCACAACAAGCAGCAACCTCACCCACTTATTAAGTGAGCAACTTGAATTCATTAATAGACATGAAGGAGGAACTTGACAAATTCATGAAATCAGAGAAGGGAATGAAAGAATACAAAATCTCGAGGAAACTGGTAGACTGCACACATTTCTAGTAAGTGTAGTTGCAAAGTTACAGGTGCAACTAAAAGTGGGTTCAACATGGAAAATTTTAGTTGAACAGACAGTGTTTACTAACAACCAATACCCGATATGTTTAGGTATTCCCGAAAGAAAAGAAGGCACAATATTAATGCACCCAGATATCAAGGTTGTTGATTCGAGATTAGACTACTGGATACATGCACAGGGAACAAGGCAAAAGGGGTGTGCTTAATTCATCTTCCTTCTATATCTAAAGTGTTATAAGTGAAAATAATCGCTGACACTGTAGTCTTTAAAATTGATGAAATTGCAGCTGCTCATGTTCGGTTGATTCTAACTGCATGGGAAAGTCCTGCAAAGGAAGTTTTCAGAATGTTGTCATTTGTTACTTCTATAGTAGCATCACTTGGATGGCATTACCATGATGCAAGTATCATCTTCTGATGGGTATGTTGTGACAAAAACATTCTTACTATAATTGTAGTGTTTTTAGCAGTAATTTTCTATATCATTAGGGCATACATTGTTGTTAGTAGTGACAGTGGGAACTCATATAATCATTGCACTCTTCAATCTATCTTAAATTTAATCGATTAAGAAATTTTGAAATTTCAATGTATTATCAATTTTAATTTATCTTAAGAGTCAAGATTGATATGATATATCATTATGTGAATGTTGAATGTTCAATGATGTGCATGTTTCAATCTTTGAAGTTTAAACTTTAATTTTTAAATAAAAAATATTTTATTTTTCTTGTTTTATACAAATTCACACACACACACACACACACATATATATATACCCTCGACGAACCCACGCACCTTGTTTCAAAAAGTGTCGTCCCCGTCCCCGTCCCCGCACCCGCACCCACGTTTCTTGGTAACATAGGTTACAGATTACCTACGGAGACGGTGACTGCGTTCCAATGGTGGACGCAGAATAGGATCCAGTAGTAGACGCAGAACAGGAAGAGCCAATGGCAGATGATAGCGATGCAAAACAGTTTGGGGAAGCACTCCTCAAATCAGTACAGGATCTGGCGAGGCAGATCGAGGTGATGGGTCAAAGATTCACTGCTGTAGAGGCTAGACAGCATGAAACCCCAAGGGGTTTCCAGGTTGGTGAGGGGTCGAGCACATCCCACCATTTGCAGGAGCGAGATGCCACTCCACACCAGGCATCACATGCCCCCACTCGTTCCACTATGCCCACTTTTATGGGTGCAAACACTGGGGTAGGAGCACAGCAAGAGCCAGAGCCTGGCCACATGGGTGATTATTTTGCTGAGTATCAGGCATATGGGCAAGAGTTCAGGGATGCCCTTTCATTCAGAGATTTTGTTCAGCTTCAGCGGGACAGCAGACATCGTGACCATCACAGAGGGCATCGGCATTATCATGAGGGAGATACCCAGCGTACAATGAGCAGGTTCCATTTGCACAGTTCAGCAAAGTCTTGGGTAGAGAAGCTGGACATATACTTCCAGCTAACCCAGATGGCAGAGACGGAGGCCATCAAGGTGGCGACGCTGCATTTGGATGGTGAGGCCCAGGATTGGTGGTTCCATGGGATGGTTACACTCGGGCATTCGATAGTGACCACATATGCCGAGTTCACCCGGAGATTGATAAAGAGGTTTGACCGGAGGGATCCGGAGGAGCACTTTGTGGAGTTGACGAGGCTCAAACAAACCGAGAGCCCGGAGACATATATTGCAGATTTCCTGACACTTTCAGTGATGGTGCCCGATCTATCTACGGCACGAATGATATACATGTTAATTGAGGGGTTAGCAGAGCCGCTTCGAGGTTTGGTCAGATCCGCCAAACCAGCCACACTCCAGGACGCAATTGGCAGGACCCGGGATTTGCAGGATGTTTTACCCCGAACCAAGACAACTTACCCCCAGAAACAGGCTTTCCAGCCAAAGGGGAAGGATGTGAGGATTCCGCCTCCTAAGGGGAATCCGGGTAGGGGGTAGTTAGATGATGATGCCAGGAGGGAGTTGAAGAAGAAGAGGCTGTGTTTTACCTGTCAGGAGTCGTGGGCACCGGGACACAGATGTGCTGCTGGCAAAGCACATTTTATCGAGGTCTTCTCCGAGAGCAGCGGGGAAGAGGATGAGTATGATGATGGGGAGGCAGGAGATAGCCAGGCAGCGCAGGAACATTTTCCGCCTCCACCTCCAGGAGCAGGATGTGCAGCTTTTGCACCCATAGGGGAGACCCTTACAACATTGAGGGGAGTACCCAAGTATTTGATGTTGCGTGTCTGAGGGACAGTACGTGGGCAGCGAGTTTCAGTCCTGGTAGACAGTGGGGCAACCCACAACTTCATCGATGCACAAATGGTTGAGCGGAGAGGCATACCGACAGAGAGATTTGATGGATTTTCAGTATTGGTCCCAGGAGATCAGACGATGCAGTGTGCCAGATATGTTCCAGAGCTGGCTGTGACGATGGGCACCTACACAGTGACTAACCACTTTTTTGTGGTTAACATAGCGGATACCAATGAGGTATTGGGTGTGCAGTGGTTGATTACTCTAGGGAAGGTCACCACAGATTAGGAGGCCTTGGAGATGGAGTGGGATGATAAGAAGACCGGGAAGCGTGAGAACATACCCCAGACTGTCTCAGCTCACCGAATGGAGGCAGACTTCCGGAAGGGAGACATAGAGTGGGCAGTAGAGCTGCGTGCATCAGAGGCAGGGACTACCGGGCAATTAGTTCATCTTGAGATACAGTCCATCCTTGACCGGTATGCCATGGTGTTTGGGGAGATACCGCCGGGACAGCCACCAGATCGGGGATTTGAGCACACTATTGAGTTAGAGCAGGGCATTCAGGCCGTTATCACCACACCCTATAGGCACCCCAAGGCCTATCAAGACGAGATTGAGTGGGCCATCCAGGAGTTGCTGGCTCTTGGACACATTCAGCCTAGCACCAGTCCTTTTGCTTCTTCAGTAGTGTTGGTGAAGAAGAAGGACGGCACATTGAGAATGTGCATAGCTAATTGGAAATATTAATTTTGATCAATTTTGCCTTCTATACTTAAATTATAAATAAAGTGAGTAGAGGGGGGCATAACTCACTCTAAAGATAAAGTGCACTCCCTAGTAGACACAACGTTATAACTTAAGTGGGCAAAGGAGGGGCCAAGAGACCACGTAGAGGGGGAACCCACTTAGACCACGTGGGATGGACTGCGCAGGTTGAATTGGCAAACGTGGGCAAAGGGAGGCTACGTTGGAGATGGTGGGGCCTAGGGTTTGAGAGAGGCCCATCGTTATAAAAAGGAGAACCTCCTCATTTTGGAATTCGATGTTTATGCATATTGAGTTGGTCACTTCGACTACTTGAGCACGCTAGCTGTTTAGCTTGTCTGCAGCACTGTTTAGTGCACCTAGTGTCTCCGTTCGGAGATCTCACCCTCAGCCCCGGGAGACTTCGAGTGCTTGCTCGGGTGAGGCATTCCTATCAGTATTTTTGCAGGAAAATCGAGTTGAGGCTTTGTTGTGGAGCATTGCATCTAGTGACTGCGCAGTCTTGAGAGGGAGGACGCAGTTCATTTCGTGGGAGCTTCGGGTTGATGTCATTTTGGAGGTTTCGGGTCTAGATATTGTGCAAGGGGCTAGCCCTTGCCTATTGGAGGCTTTTGGCAGAGTTTGTGGCAGTATTTTGGTGGATTCCATTCAGCCTCAGCGCAGAGCCTTGGAGGATAGCGTAGATCCTCAAGGGGATGATTTTCGGGGGTCGGCCTTTTCAGAAATGCTCTCTGGGCTTTTCTAGGTTTGGTGAGTAGAGGCTCATTCCAGAGTTTCAGCTTTTTCCGAGTAGGGGAGCAGCCCCAAATACTCATTTTGGTTCCAGCAGTAGCAGCAGCACCGTCGTTCCCTGGCAGCTTGGACACAGAATAGAGAGCAGCCATTTCCTTGCCATTCTGAGAGTATTTCTTCACTTGCCTGGTGCAAGACTAGGTACCATCACTCTGATCACCTATTGTACTCACTTATATTTCTCAGTATAATAAAGTGGCTTAGCATTCTCTCTACATTTCTTGAGTATCTGTTACATGTTCCATATATGCTATTGTATGCTTGCACTACTGTTATTTTTCTCTTCGAGCATTCCAATTACTATACGACTTGGTGTGTTTTCCCCATACTCTTAGACAGAGTCTGGAAAGGGCCAGGTAGCCTCCAGATCTGTAATATCCCCAACGGGAAATAGACAGTAATACACAGCAAAACAAACATGCAGCTATATAGAACAAAATGCCGAAACTAGAATATGGAACAAGTACACATAAAATACCAGAACACTAAGCCATTTTATTAATCTGAGAATACATACATGGGTACAAGAGATAATCAGAATGAGTGCACCTATCCTTGCACTAGGCAAGTGAAGAACCCTCTCAGAATAGGAAATGGCTACAATAGAGACTGCGTCCTAGCTGCTGGAGAAAACTGCCGTAAAAAGCTGCTGCTGCAATGTACTGGAACTAGGGGTTGATCCCCTCACCGGAATAAGCTGAAAATCGGAAGGCTGTCTGTACTCACCACTCCGGACAAAACCCAGAAACCATGAAGCAAATGCACCACCTCCGAAAATCCACTAATGGAGCCCTCCTCAATGAAAACGCTCTCTCCCAGGCACAGCGCAGAAGCTCAAGAAAGATGCTGGGAAAGGGCCACAAATCCTCCTGCAAACTCTCCGACTGAATCAACAATCTCTCCAAGGCTGAAATACGCTGAGGCTACCACAAAATCGCCCACAACAACGCTGCACAAACACCAACTGCGTCCTCCCTCTTGAAACTGCGTCCTCCCTCCTGGACTGCGCAGTCACTCTATGAGGCCAGCTCCTCTACAAAACGTCCACCAAAATCTCCTGCAAATCAACTGTTGAAACTGAAGGAATACCTTGCCCGAGCAGGCACTCGAAGTCCCCCGGGGCCAAGGGCGAGATCTCCGACCGAAGACACTCAGTTCGCACTAAACAGTGCTGCAGACCGACTAAACAACCGACGTGCTGAAGTAGACAGAAGTCTAGCTCTCAATATCATCAACATATCAATAATGCCAAATGGAGTGAAACCCCCACCTTTTATAGTGCTAGCTCCCTCAAAACCCTAACTACGTCCTTGAGTTCCTCCTTGACCTGCGCAGTTACCTTAGGAGCCTACGTGAGGCCTCTCTCATGTGTGTGTGGACCCCCAAGGCTTTCCCCTTTAAGTTACAACGTTCATCTACTAGGAAGCACTTTATTTTATTAAAGTGAGTTGACCCCCTCTTTCTCACTTTATTTATTAATTTAACTAAAGGTGGCAAAACTATGCAAAAATGAAATATTCCAATTAGCGGTGCTAATTAGGAATATTACAGTCTCCCCCGGCAGAACGTTGCTTGTCCTCAAGCAACTGAAGTGATGGATGCTGCAATATCTTCTCATCCTCCCAAGTGGCATCCTCATCCGGCAAGTTCTTCCATCTCACCAAGAACTCCCGGATCGTTCTGCTCCGCAGCTGCCTCTCCCTAGTATCAATAATAGCCTTCGGCTGCAACACCAGATGCCCCTCATCATCCGTGGGTGGTAGCTCCTCTGTGACTGTCACCTGCTGGCCCAGCGCCTTCTTCAGGCTTGATACATGAAAGATATTATGAATCTTGCTACCTTGGGGCAGCTCCAACTCATATGCAACCTGCCCGATCCTGCGTATCACCCTGTATGGCCCATAAAAGTGGGGCTTAAGCTTCTCCGCCCCCTTCTGCTTAAGCGAAGACTGTCGGTATGGCTGTAGTCGTAGGTAGACCAAGTCCCCTACCTCAAAGTGTCTCTCCACCCGACCCTTATCAACATACAACTTCTGCTGATTCTGTGCTGTGGCTATCTTGTCCTTGAGAGCTCGGAGGATATCTTGGCTCTCTTGGATCCATATCTTGGCTCTCGGAGCCCTGCTAGCACCAAACATCACGTCCACAAAAGATAAGGGATGATATCCATACAAAGCATAGAAAGGTGACATACCAATGGACATATGATGCGTCGTGTTGTAGCAGTACTCGCCCAGATGCAGCGACTTCAGCCATGCCCTCTGCTGTCCGCTGACATAGTTACGCAAATAGCCCTCCAGCCACTTGTTAACTATCTCTGTCTGCCCATCCGTCTGGGGGTGATAACTAGTGCTCGGTGTCAACTCGGTCCCCACTAGTCGGAAGAGCTCCTGCCAGAATCCGCCCATGAAGCGGCTGTCCCTGTCGCTGACAATGGTCTTGGGTAGACCATGTAACCTGAAAATCTCCCTGAAGAACAACTCAGCCACCTGCGCTGCTGTGTGATGTGCGGATATGGCGAAAAAGTGAGCATACTTCGTCAGTCGGTCAACGACGACAAAGATGCAGTCCTTGCCCTGCACCATGGGCAACCCTGTGATGAAGTCCATCGATATGCTCTCCCATTTCCCCTCCGGGATGGGAAGAGGCTGCAACAACCCTGCGGGATGGCTCATCTCTCCCTTGTTCCGTTGGCAAACATCGCACTCCCTGACATGCTGGAGTACGTCCTCCTTGAGGCCCTTCCATGAGAACCTCTCCCGAATAGCCCTGTAAGTCTTGGTGAACCCCTGATGGCCCGCCAATGGAGAATCGTGTGAAGCCTGGAGTATCTTCTTCTTGAGTTGAGATCCCTCAGTCAAAAAGATCCTATCCCTATAATAGATGATCTCGTTGACCACCCTGTACCTGTCATCTGCTACTTGCCCATCCAAAACCTCACACGCAAACCTGTCCTTGGAGTACTCTACCAGCAGTCGAGCCCTCCAATCAGCGTCCAAGCTCATAAGTGATAACGTGGCCGGTCTACGAGAAAGGGCATCAGCTACCACGTTATTCTTGCCTTTGACATACTCTATGTCAAAGTCATAGGCTTGGATCTTACTGATCCACTTCTGCTGTCTCTCTTGCAACTGCTTCTACTCCAGAAAGTACCTCAGGCTGTTGTGGTCTGACCTCACCCTGAATCTGCTGCCCACTAGATACTGTCGGTATTTGGCCAATGCATGCATGATGGCCAACATCTCCTTGTCATATATGGAATACAACCTCTCATGTGGAAGGAGCTTCCGGCTCTCAAAAGCTATCGGGTGACCGCCCTGCATCAAAACTGCACCAATCCCCTCTCCTGATGCATCACACTCGAGGACAAAAGGCTGTGTGAAATCTGGCAATGCCAGCACGGGGCAGCTGCTCATCACCTCCTTGAGCTTGTCAAAAGCTCGCTGTGCTGTGTCCAACCAACTGAATGCCCCCTTCCTCGTCAAATCTGTGAGGGCTGCAGCAAGCTGTGAGAAGCCCTTGACGAACTTCCTGTAGTATGTGCAAATGCCAATGAATCCCCGAAGCTCAGTCACATTCCGCGGCTCTGGCCAATCCCTGATGGCCCTGATCTTCTCCTCGTGGACTCTCACCCCGTCCACTCCTATAATGTGCCCCAAGTACAGCATCTTCGTCAAGCCGAACTCATACTTGGAGAGCTTGGCATAGAACTGCTGCTCCTCCAAGATGTGCAAAACTGTCTCAATATGCTGGAGATGCTCCTCCCAAGTCCTGCTGTATATAAGTATGTCATCGAAGAAGACCAGCACAAACTTCCTCAGATGACCCCTGAAAATGTGGTTCATGCACGACTGAAAGGTAGCGGGTGCATTGGTCAGCCCGAAATGCATGACCAGAAACTCGAAGTGCCCATAATGACACCTGAAAGCGGTCTTGGGAATGTCCTGTTCCCTCATGCGTATCTGATGGTACCCGGATCTCAAGTCAATCTTCGAGAAGAACCGTGCTCCTCTCAACTCATCCATCAGCTCATCGATCCTGGGAATGGGGTACCTGTTCTTCAGGGTCTTCTTATTTAGAGCCCTATAGTCAATGCACATGCGCAATGTGCCATCCTTCTTCTTCACCAGCACTACAGAAGAAGCAAAAGGACTCGTGCTTGGCCGAATGTGACCAATGGCCAGCAACTCCTGAATAGCCCGCTCTATCTCGTCCCGATAGGCCTTGGGATGCCTTTACGGTGTGGTGATCACTGCCTGTATCCCCTGCTCAAGCTCGATCGTATGCTCAAACCCCCGATCTGGTGGCTGCCCTGGTGGAATATCCCCAAATACCACTGCATACTTGTCGAGAATAGACTGTAGCTCAGGATGCACTGTCTGACCTGTATCCACTGCCTCTGAAGCTCGCAACTCTACAGCCCACTCTATGTCTCCCTTGCAGAAGGTCGCCTCCATCCTGTGTGCCGACACTGTCTGAGGGGGGTATGTGTGTTGTCCCCGTATCTTCTCATGCCTCCCTGTCTTGGGATCATCCCACTCCATCTCTAGGGCCTTCCAATCTATCGTGACCTTCCCCAGAGTAATGAGCCACTGAACACCCAATATCAGGTTGGTGTCCGGAATATCTACCACAAAGAAGTGATCTGTCAATGTATAAGTGCCCATCGTCACTGATAACTCTGGAACATACCGAGCACATGCCATGGTCTGATCTCCTGGGACCAAGACGGAAAATCCATCAAAACCCTCTGTCTGTATGCCTCTCCGCTCAACCATCTGGGCATCAATAAAGTTGTGGGTGGCCCCACTATCAACTAAGACTGAAACCCGCTGCCCGCACACTGTCCCTCGTACGCGCAGCGTCAAGTACTTGGGAACTCCCCGCAATGCGGCTAGAGCTCCTCCAGTGGGTGCAAATGATGCCCCACCTGCTGTGGGTGGTGGAGGTGGTAAGGTACCCTGCGCTGCATAACAATCTCCTGCCTCCACGTCATCCCCCTCATCCTCTTCCCCACTGCTCTCGGAGAAGACCTCAATGAAATGTGCTTTCCCTGCAGCACACCTATGTCTCGGTGCCCATGGCTCCTGGCAAGTGAAGCACAACCGCTTCCTCCTCAGCTCTCTCCTGGCCTCGTCATCAAACTGCCCTCGTCCAGGATTCGCCTTGGGAGGCGGAATCCTCGTGTCCTTCCCCTTAGGCTGGAAGGCCTATCTCTGGGGATAAGGTGTCCGAGTCCTGGGTAAGACATCCTGTAAATCCCGAGTCCTGCTGATGGCATCCTGAAGGGTAGCTGGTCTGGTCGACCGGACTAGGCCACGAAGTGGCTCTGACAACCCCTCCACAAACATGTAAACCATCCGAGCCGCAGATAAATCAGGTACCATCACCGAAACCCTCAAGATGTCTGAAATGTATGTCTCTGCACTCCCAGTCTGTTTGAGCTTTGTCAGCTCAACAAAGTGCTGCTCCGAATCCCTCTTGTCAAAGCGCTCTATCACCCTCCGAGTAAACTCGGCATATGTCATCACTGCAGAATGTCCGAGTGTCGTAATCCCATGAAACCACCAGTCCTGGGCCTCACCGTCCAGATGTAATGTTGCCACCTTAATGGCCTCTGACTGCGACATCTGGTTAAGCTGGAAATAGATGTCCAACTTCTCCACCCAAGACTTTGCCGAACTGTTTGATGAGCCATCAAACGTGGGCAAATGAAATCTACTAGCTGCGCGGTGGTCATCACGATGGTGCCTGTGCCCTCTGTGATGATCACGGGGTCTAATGTCATGCTGGACCTGGACAAAGTCTCTGAATGTGATAGAATCTCGGAATGCCGGCCCGTACGCTTGGTACTCTGTAAAAAGGTCACCCATCAGACCCGGCTCCAGCTCTCGCTGTGCTGCTGCCCCTGCGTCCTCTGCCAAGAAGGTAGGCATGGTGGATCGCGTGGGTGCTGGAATCTCCCTCTGTGCACCCCTCTGTACTCCTGCCCCTGCGTCCTCTCGCAAGAATGTGGGCATAGTGGATCGCGTGGGTGCATGCGATGCCACAATGGGGATAGCATCATGCACTGGCACGTGGTGGGACATACCCGATCCCTCACCGATCAGAAAACCCCTGGGGGGTTCCCTCTGCCTGACCTCTAATGCCGTGAGTCTCTGTGTCATCTCCTGCATGTGTTGGAGGAGTGTCTCCCATCTCCTCGAACCCTCATCGTCTGCCATAGGGCCCTGCTGCTCTGCGTCCCTCGCAGGCTGCTCCTGCTCTGAATCTGTCTCAGGTGGCTCCTGATCAGAATCCCCCTCTCTGAAGGGGTCCTCCCACCTACTCTCAACGTCTCTGTGTCTCCTCTGATCAATGTAGAGATTATCCCCGGGCGTCATAGACTGCCAGCTCCACAGGCTGAGCCAGAACTATGCTCTGATACCACTGTAATATCCCCAACGGGAAATAGACAGTAATACACAACAAAACAAACATGCAGCTATATAGAACAAAATGCCGGAACTAGAATATGGAACAAGTACACATAAAATACCAGAACGCTAAGCCATTTTATTAATTTGAGAATACATACATGGGTACAAGAGATAATCAGAATGAGTGCACCTATCCTTGCACTATGCAAGTGAAGAACCCTCTCAGAATAGGAAATGGCTACAATAGAGACTGCATCCTAGCTGCTGGAGAAAACTGCCGTAGAAAGCTGCTGCTGCAATGTACTGGAACTAGGGGCTGATCCCCTCACCGGAATGAGCTGAAAATCGGAAGGCTGTCTGTACTCACCACTCCGGACAAAACCCAGAAACCATGAAGCAAATGCACACCTCCGAAAATCCACCAATGGAGCCCTCCTCAATGAAAACGCTCTCTCCCAGGCACAGCGCAGAAACTCAAGAAAGATACTGGGAAAGGGCCACAAATCCTCCTGCAAACTCTCCGACTGAATCAACAATCTCTCCAAGGCTGAAATACGTTGAGGCTACCACAAAATCGCCCACAACAACGCTGCACAAACACCAATTGTGTCCTCCCTCCCGAAACTGCGTCCTCCCTCCTGGACTGCGCAGTCACTCTATGAGGCCAGCTCCTCTGCAAAACGTCCACCAAAATCTCCTGCAAATCAACTGTTGAAACTGAAGGAATACCTTGCCCGAGCAGGCACTCGAAGTCCCCCCGGGCCAAGGGCGAGATCTCTGACCGGAGACACTCAGTTCGCACTAAACAGTGCTGCAGACCGACTAAACAACCGGCGTGCTGAAGTAGACAGAAGTCTAGCTCTCAATATCATCAACATATCAATAATGCCAAATGGAGTGAAACCCCCACCTTTTATAGTGCTAGCTCCCTCAAAACCCTAACTGCGTCCTTGAGTTCCTCCTTGACCTGCGCAGTTACCTTAGGAGCCTACGTGAGGCCTCTCTCATGTGTGTGTGGACCCCCAAGGCTTTCCCCTTTAAGTTACAACGTTCATGTACTAGGAAGCACTTTATTTTATTAAAGTGAGTTGACCCCCTCTTTCTCACTTTATTTATTAATTTAACTATAGGCGGCAAAACTATACAAAAATGAAATATTCCAATTAGCGGTGCTAATTAGGAATATTACAAGATCTCGCCCTCTATTCAGAGATGAAATATCTGGTAAATGCCCTCCCAGTCCATCTCTGGCTGGAGTTTCCTTGTGTTTGAGAGATATCCCTGAAAAGGGATATTACATAGTTCTTGTCTTAGAGAGACAGATTCTCCTGCAGTACTGACAGAGAATAGCTCTATCAATTTCTCATATATTTCTTTAGCAGACTTTAGTTTTGATACATAGGGAATGAGTGAGTCCTTATTGGATTCTATGAGAATCCTTTGGGCTATGATTTCTCCTTTCATGTACTTGGCATGAGCTTGAGCATCTTCTTTTGAGGGTTGAATTGTAGATCCTTCGATGTAATCCATAGCTTAGTCTTCAATTAAATTCAATTTTCTCCTCTTCTTCCAAGCACTAAAGTTTGATGACCCAACCAGCTTGTTTCTCTCTTTACAATAAGTCATAAGGTCATAGATACTTACTCGAGTAGAGTGGATATCAGCTTCCTTGATGATGATGAAGATGAAGTCAGGAGCTTCTTCTAAGATTGAAATCTCCAAAGTAGGTGATCTTGGATCCTTGATGATAAAGGATATCTTGAAAAGATGATGTCCTCCTCTAACAATGTCTTGAATGTAAATATTTGATGGCAAAGATTATTTTCTTGAATGAGTTTATCCTTTGAATGAGATAGAAGATCTTTCTTGAAATAGCTTGAGAGTCTTCCTTTTTAACCCAAAATTTGATCTTCGTTTCTTGGAGTGTATTCTTTGTCATGTATTCCTTGTGTTCAACACATTAGCTCTAATTCCATGTTGAGAATTTAGAGAGCTGGTGATTAATTCAAATTCACTTCTTGATAATTACTTGTGAGCTTACTTGAGTTACTTATGTCTTCTCTTCTTTAGTTTATTTAGTCTTTCATCAAGTCAATTATCAAATTACACGAGACACAAAACTAGGCTCCTAGAGCCAGGGCAAAACCTCTCCCTCTTGGAGAGGAAAACCCGTAAGGAATTCTTCTTATAGATCTTCAAATGACAAGTACCATGACCAAGACTCGGACACTTAACCCAAGAATGCCTCCAAGACCTTGTCAAAGCTTCTTTGTATGCTCACAACGATGATCCTTTTCTTCAGCACCAACTTGCACTGACCTGCACAACCACTAGAGAACTCGGTCTCTAATTATATCTTCCTTGATTTAGTCTTCAATTATACTTCTTCTTGTTTCATGTTCACTTGAGATATATTGCTTTCCTTATGTGTATTAAAGATCAGAAGGTGAATCTCTCAATTACCTTCCTTCTATTCTCTCATTTTCAAGCTACGATATCTGCACTTCTTTTCATCCTCAATCTGCACTATTATACTGATCTGAAGTCTTCACTAAGTTCAAACTTGACCGCATCTCCTTTTTATACTTCTTAGACCCTGATCCAAGTGTATATATATCAGACTTTACCTGTTCTTGAAGTCCACACTAAACACCAAACTTGTCATCTTATTCACTTCAGGTTTGCACGTAATATACTTCAAGATTGACCACAGCTTCTACTAGCTGATCCACACCTTTTCCTTCAGAGTTGTCAGCACCAGTGTTGCGAACATCTCGATAACATCCCGATTTTATCTCGAAATCACGATTTTTTGGCCTAGCCAATGTTTGCCGATTTTTAAAGATATTTTTATGGTATCTTAATTTTGGCGATGTTTGCCGATTTTTTACCGATATTTTCCCGATTTTTATGATTTTTTGGTTTTCCGGACCCTTGCCGATTTTATCCCAATGGTGATGTTTGCAACATTGGTCAGCACATGTTCTAGGTTTTTTCACATTGTAGCTACCTTAGAGAAGTCTGCACTTCTTTCTGTCTGAAGACCGCACTTCTAACTCAGATATATCCACACTTTCCACTGTGGAAACTTTAGAGAGATCCGCTTGTTTGGCGGTGTCAAATGAGATGCAAGTCCCTTTATATATACAGTGCTTTGACATGCTTTTAGGCCAACCCTACACCAAGTTTGTAGGCTGACATCCTCACTGTAAATAGGCCGACTTCCTCACTATAAAAAAAGCTTATTTTCCAGCGTTGAATGTGGGTAGTCTTGAGGGTTGTTATGAGCCATTCTTCCACAAGGTCTTGGAGTACATTCTTTAGATTAGACACTTCATATTCATGACTCTTAATTACACTTATAAACAGAAGACAACCCCTAATAGACATCAAGAAGAAGTCTATTTACCTATAATAAAATCTTGCTCATGAAACCCATGAAGCAAGTACAACAAAAATACATTTTATTATCTTTGTCTTATTATTTACATAAATTCATAATTACATAGTCAATATCAAGACTGATCCTAGTTACACTTTTCAACAAATATAATTTGAGCCATTGATTAGAATCTAATCTGGGTTGTTGATTTCTCAACGAGAAGATTATAAGAAGGACTTCGATGGGCATTTGGAAAGACACATCGAGTGAGATCAAGAGATCGATTTCTCAAGTGAGCAGCACAGTAGTTGTTGGAAAGATCATCGAGGAGATTTATTGCAGTGAGGGGCAGAGATAGTTTTCTGGTTGGAGATTTTCCTGATCCAGAGAGTGCAAGGCAGAGAAGGCAAAGAGCGGTCCAGAGAGGCAGCGTACTGCCACATAGAGGTAGCGCAGAGCTACGATGTGGCAGCGCAGAGCTTCAGAGGGAGACTGTATTTTTGTTGGGTAACAGTGAGGATCTAGTGTCGAAGCCGAGGTGTGAGACAGAAAGGCCAGAGGGTTGAAGTTTCTAGCAAGCGTGAGATCAGGAGGAGGTGCAACACAATCCCAGCAAGAGTGACGCAGTGACTGCGTGGACAAACGCAGAGACAGCGCAAAGGCTCATCTCCAGACTTGATCAGTGTCAGATTTCCTAATGACAGGTTGAGATTGTCTCACTATCTTTTTGTCTAGTTTATCTCTGTATTGGATTGCTAGTTTGGGCTTCCAAAGACTTGTACTCAAAAACTACTGCATAATATACAAAAACTCAGCTGCTACATTGGCTTTCCTGCAATGGGTTTTTCCAGGGACATTAGTCCAAAAGCAATAGTGTCAATTTTGTGTGTGTTTATTTCTTCTTGCACGATTCTTGTTTCTGCATATAATTTAATTAGTGAATGATGCATTTGTATCTACTTCGATATTTACAGTTTAACATAGTAATAACTTGTATGGAACTAACGAGTAGGAGAAGTAATATTAGTTTGCTGTAGTAGAGATTCGGGTTTATCGAATTTTCACATGTATCAGAGCACAGGTGCAGCAAGAGAGCAGAGCCGGAAGAGCCCAACATTGAGTAGAAAAGGGAGATCAAAGAGTTGCGTAGGCAAGAGATCGAATCCCCAGAGGAATTGCACAGTCCAATCCAAGAGGGCAAGATTTTCGTGGAAAAAACTCTCTCTGAGTGAGTCAACGGAGAGAAATATTTCCATATCTAAATTTGCGAGTGACAGAGGGAGCAACGCAGCAGTTTTAGCGCATAGCAGTCTTCAGGTGGGACGCAGTTTTTGCTATAGCATTTGCTAGTGCAGAAAAGCATACTAAGGGAATTCTAACCTCACAGAATTTCTTGCCCAAGAAATTCTGACTTCCCAAGAAGCAAAAACCAAGACTTATTTTGCTCACTCCAACAGGGAGTGCATCAAGCCAGCTGCGCAGAGGGTTGATGTAAGTTTTTGTAGATGTTCTAAGCTTGATGCAACTTTACTCTTTATCCCCAATAGCAGTCAGAAATCAAATAAACAAGAAATTAAAATGCAAATAGAACATACCAGTAGATCGATAGAAGACAAGCCAAAAATATGTGTGTTGGTGCGTTACGGCGGTCAACAGGATGCTTCAACCAGCAAAGTCTCAATATGGCCAGCCAACTAGAAGTTTCACACAACCCTCAGGGACAGCCATATCAGTCAACCCAAAGTCAACGAAATTCAACGTTGTCCCAGTCAACGGTCAATGCAAACAGCAGCAGCAGGAAAGTCAATGAAGCCAAGTCAAAGTCAACGCCCAGCCTCGATTTTTGTGCCAAAAAAATGCGGATTGATGAGATCGAACCTTAGGGAGAGTTTCAGGTTAATTTGACCAAGCGTTGACTTTCAACGCTGGTCAATTTCTGCACTAGAAACCCTAGACAGTCTGAAACCCTAGTTGCTGCTTTTTCCCACGTGTGAGTGAAGAAGAGACTCCAATGGATGATCGAACCAATCAAATGAGGAGAGAGGATGTGATGTGATGTATGAGTGAAAACGACCTCCAACGTTGACCTATTTATATCCATCAGTGAGAGTGTGACACAATTGTTGAGGCTTCAAGCCTACATTTCATTTCAGGTCGACCTGCATATATTTTGAATAAATTTAAAATAAATGTTCTGCTCATCGGATCAAGATGATCTTTAAATCGATCTTGCACTTCTTCGAAAGAGGAATCCAATAAAAATATTGGCATCTTCATCAGAGCATCACAACATGGAGTTTGGACCTAATTGTCCAAAATTAACACTCCCTCTCAACTAGGGAGAACTTCATCCACCTGTGCCATCCAAACATCGTGCATCATCTCGTCGTAACTTGCTTTGTTGGCTTCTTTATTCAGAACAGAAGTGGGTCAGTCACAAAGACATCATCCCCAGCTGACAAATTCAGCCCAAAGGTCCGAAACCTCTATAGGACTCAAAGAGTCACATACCAACCCGAAGTTGGTTTATCTGACCCAAAGTCAGTAGCAGGTCTGAATCCTCACTAGACTTGATCCCAGATCAAGTGGTTGGATCGTGCCATCCTAGACATAGAGAGTACGACAATATCTGATGTGTCCATCAGTATTTGCTATTGGTCTCTAGCTTTTCCCACCTCACCAGCCAAACGAGAGGTACTTCCCATGAGTCCGGGACTCAATGGGTAGGATGCATACGGGGCACAGATCATGAGAGGTGAACCAACTCAATCATCATAATAGTGGGGCAAAAGAACCACAAGGTTCGGCAAGCCTAGCCCAGTGTGTGCTTATAGCTCCAAGAAGTTATCCCCAAAGCCCCCCAGAGCTCCAAGAGCTCATCGTCCCACAAGACCCTCTACATAGGGTCGTTCCACGATACCAAGATTCTCACAGAAGGTTAGGAACTTGACCTTCCCTAGGGGCTTTGTGATAATGTCCGTGACCTACTCATCAGTTCCTATATGATCGAGCCTTACGGCGCCTCGCTGTACCACATCCCGGATAAAGTGGTACCTGATATCAATATGCTTGGATCAATCATGGAACATGGGATTCTCTGACAACTGAATCCCACTCGAGTTATCACAGAGTATCATAGTGGTATCTAGCACATGCCCAAACAACTCACTAAAGAGCTTTCGCAACCAAACTGTGTCACAACAGGCCATACTCGCTACAATGTATTCCGCCTTCGCAGTGCTCAAAGCCACCGACTTCTGCTTCCTGCTCATCCATGATATCGAAGCAAAACCAAGTGTGAAGCAGCATCCCGATGTGCTCTTACGATCCACCACACTACCAGCCCAATCGACATCAGTATGTCCATGGAGAGTCACGCTCACGGCAGTGTATCTCAGCCCATGGATTATCGTGCCCCAAAGATATCTCAACAGATTCTTGGCACCAACCCCAGTGAAAGTGATGAGGCTCAACCATATGTTGACTCAAAGTGTTCACTGCAAAACATATGTCTAGACGGGTGTTCACTAAGAACATCAGGGCCGCTACGAGTTGACGATACTCAGTAGGATTTGCTAGCATAGGCCGAGCAGCACTGCCACTCAACTTCTTAAAGTTGAGCTCCATCGGTGTCAACACGAACTTACAGTCCACCATACCAAATTGTTTCAGAAGCTTCACAATATATTTTCCTTGAGAAAGGAAACTCTCGCCAAGTCTCTGCCAGACCTCCAGGCCTAGGAAGTAGTGCATCAGTCCTAGGTCCTTCACATCAAACTCAGCAGCGAGCTCCCTCTTGCATTGATGAATGAGAGGGTCAACACCTGTCAGGAAGAGGTGGTCCACATATAGCACCAGAATGACAGGCTTTTCTCTATCAACCTTTTAGTAGAGGTTCGGATCAACATTACTGCCACTGAAGCCCTGCTTCATCAAGTAGCTATCTATCCTCTCGTACCAAGCTCTGGGTGCTTGCTTCAACCCATAGAGGGCTTTCTTCAACCTGCAAACATGGGTGTCCCAATCCTGGACTTCGAACTCCAGAGGTTGCTCCACATACACCTCTTCTTTTATCGCACCATGCAGAAATACGGTCTTCACATCCATCTAATGAAGATTCCATCCTTACGTAGCAGCAAGGGCTATGATAGATCGGATGGTGGTATATCGGGCTATAGGTGCAAATATGTCATCATAGTCTACGCCTTCCTTTTGAGAGAAGCCACGGGCAACGAATCTTGACTTGAACATTTTAGCACTTCCATCAGATCCATGTTTGATCTCATAGAGCCATTTCGAGGTGACAACTGCTTTGTCCTCCGGTCTTGGAACCACATCCCAGACATCATTCTTCATAATGGACTCATATTCTTCGTGCATAGCATCCTTCCAGACTTGATGCTTTATGGCTTCCTCAAAAGATCTAGGCTCAAATTGTACGATAGTACTCATGGCTGCTAGATACCCTTGCTATCTTTTCGGCTTCTTGCTTTCACGAAATGTTCCCCTTGGGGTCATATGATTCTCGACATCCTCGAGAGTGTCCCTGAGCCATGATGGTCTCTTCCTCATTGAAGGAGGTGGTTGAATAAGGTCCATCGAGTCCTTCAACATCGAGCATCGTCTCATCCTTCGGTTCTTCTTGATTTCCAGGCCTTGCTTCATGATCTTCCTCAGATCTAGGAAGATCGATTACTTTCCACAGGGAAGCATCTTCGTCAAAGGTAACATCGTGGCATATCTCCACTTCCCTTTGACCAGGCAAATAGACTCTATAGGCCTTAGAAGTTTCGCTATAGCCCACAAACATTCCCTTCTTTCCAGAAGCATCCAGCTTGCTCCTCTTCTCCTTCGATACCTGAAAATAAACAGGACATCCAAAAACTCTAAAATGTGAGACGTCAGGTTTCTTACCAAAGAAAACCTCTTTGGGAGTTTTGGAGTTTAGAGAAGAATGCGGGCTTCAGTTTTGTATGTACACAGCAGTGTTCGCAGCTTCTCCCGACAGAAACTTCGGTAGACCTTGGTCACAGAGCATGGCACGAGCAACTTCCACAATGATCCTGTTCTTTCTTTTAGCAACGCCATTCTGCTCAGGAGTATAGATAGTTGTGGTATCCCTCTTGATGCCCACTTCTCTGCAAAAGTTTTTGAACTCGTTCGTCTCATATTCAGTGCCATTATCGGTCCTCAATATCTTGATCTTCTTCCTAGCTGAATTTTCCACCAAGGATTTGAAGTTACGGAACCACATGAAAGCCTCATCCTTCTTTTCCAAGAAGTATATCCAAGTTTTGCGAGAGAAGTCATCTATAAACATCATATAATAAAAACATCCTCCCAAGGATGTCACGGGCAACATACCAGACAGATCAAAATGTATCAGTTGCAAGACATCAGATGTCTTTGTGACACTCGAGGGGAAAGGTCCCCTTGTATGCTTTCCTTCGACACAACCCTGACATACACCTTCATGATCATTTGTGAACTCGGGCATCCCCGTCACCACCTTCCTTGCTTCGAGAAGGGCTTTGTAGTGAAGGTGTCCAAACCTTCAATGCCATAGTTCACTTTGTTGGATAGTATCACTTGTCATTGCTCCCAGTAGACTTCCTCCAACCTAGTAGAGTGTATCAACTCTAAACGCAATCGTGATAGCTTCCTTGAAACTCTTTTTCCAGATGTGCACCTTCCCATCAATGAATGCCACATTGAAACCTTTGTCTTCCATGGCTGAAATAGACACAAGTTTCTTCTTCAAATCAGGTACATATAGTACATCTTGCAAGCAGAGGACTTGACCTTGAGACAAGTGGAAGGTCACGGTCCCTATCCCTTTCATGGGATATGTGGCATTATCTCCAAAGATAATTTTCAGATTAGTATCCTTCTCAACCATATCAGAAAGTGCTTCCTTGAACCCAGTGATGTGCCTTGAGGCACCACTATCTATCAACCAAACATCCATAGTGTCAGGTGGAGATGCAACAGAGAGGGCAAATACAAGAACGAATTCATTTCTTTTATCATCAACAACATTTGATTCCTCATACCTGGAATTTCTCGACCTTTTGTAAGGTTGCCCATTTCCACCAGAGGAAGCGTTCCTCTTTCCTTTGAACCTATTATTCCTTTGATTTCCATTCCTCCGGTTTTTGTTGTCATCGTCATCAAGAGAATCCTTCTTGTAAGGGCATTCTCTAGCATAGTGACCAGGCTTGTGACAAGTGTAACATTTACCTTTCCTTCCTTGGGCCCCTGCTCTTCGTTTGTTCCTTGCACCACCAAAGTTCTTCTTCTTAGCACGAGTAGTGAAGGCAACATTTCCTTCATTTTCATTTTCCTTCATCCTTGTCTCTTCTTGTACGCATCTTGACAGTACTTCGTCGAAATCAGATATGACATTATTATTGAGAATGGTAGTGTTGAATACATGCCATTCGGATGAGAGACCTCCAAGTGCAGTGAGAACCATCTCTCGATCAACTATTGTCTCCCCAATAGCCAAAAGATTATTCCTGATGTAGGTCAACTTCAGAAAATATGATTGAACGGATTCATCCCTGCCTTTCTTTAGATTCTTCAATTGGTTCTTGAAGAATAGGACTTCATTTGCATTGTTGGCCTTGAACATGTTGACCAACTTATCATACATCTCCTTGGATGTGCCCAGCTCAGAGATGTAGGCAACCAGACTCTTATGAATTGAGTTCCTGATCATCAACTTTGCTTTGATTTCCCCCTTCTTCTACTTTGACTTGGTGGCAATAGGTGCAGTGGATGGAGGATCTTGGATTTTACCCTACACATAGTTCATGACATCTTGGTCTTCCAACATAAGATCCAATGTCATCTTCAGGGCATGGAAGTATTCCTTCCCAATCAATTTGTCATCAGCCTTAAAGCCATTATAGTTTGAGGTACCCATGCTCTTCTTCGGTGATTGCTACAAACTTGGCCTTTGTCTTCACCTCAGCTCTGATACCATGTAAATTTTTGTAGATGTTCTATGCTTGATGCAACTTTACTTTTTATCCCCAATATCAGTCAGCAATCACATAAACAAGAAAGTAAAATGCAGATAGAACATACCAGTAGATTGACAGAAGACAAGCCAAAAATATATGTGTGTTGGTGCGTTACGGCGGTCAACTGGATGCTTCAACCAGCAAAGTCTCAATATGGTCAGCCAACCAGAAGTGTCACACAACCCTCACAAACAGCCAAATCAGTCAACCAAAAGTCAATGAAAGTCAACGTTGTCCCAATCAACGGTCAACGCAAACAACAACAGCAATTAAGTCAACGCAACCAAGTCAAAGTCAATGTCCATCCTTGGTTTTTGTGCCAAAAAAATGCGGATTGATGAGATCGAAGTTTTGGGAGAGTTTCGGGTCAATTTGACCAAGCATTGACCAAAGTCAACGCTGGTGAATTTCTACGCTGGAAACCCTAGACAGTCCGAACCCCTAGCTGCTGCCTTTTCCCATGTGTGAGTGAAGAAGAGACTCCAATGGATGATCGAACCAATCAGAGGAGGAGAGAAGATGTGATGTGATGGATGAGTGAAAATGACCTCCAACGTTGACCTATTTATATCCATCAGTGAGGGTGTGTGACACAACTACTATGGCTTCAAGCCTACATTTCATTTCAGGCCGACCTGCACATATTTTGAATAAATTCAAAATAAATGTTCTTCTCATCAGATCAAGATGATCTTTAGATCGATCTTGCACTTCTCCGAAAGAGGAATCCAATAAAAATATTGGCATCTTCATCTGAGCATCACAACATGGAGTTTGGACCTAGTTGTCCAAAATTAACAGTTGAAGGCAGCATTTGACATTTGCTTGGGTTATATGGTAGGAACCAGGTTGAGAGATCAAGATCGGTTGGAGGGTTCCTCCAACTATGTGATCTGGAAGGCAAGGATGTACTTCCTTCTAGATGAGCATGATCTCAAAACCTTCATCGATAGTGTGGTAGTTGTCCCCGCAAATATGGATCCATTAAAGACCTACAAGAAGGATATGGTCAAAGCCAAGAGATTGATCCTCAAATGTAAATTTCTGAAGATGTTCTATGCTAGATGCAAATATACTTTAAACTTCTAGGGCTCAATGAAAGTAAGATGCAGATAGAACATACCAATAAATCGATGGAAGACAAGCCAAAATAGAGATAAAGAATGGTGGCGTTACGGTGATCAGCAGGATGCTTCAACCAGCAAAGTCTTCATAAGATCAGCCTCCCACATGTGTCACACAACCCCAAGAGGTCTCATCAAGAATACACCACCAAGATGCCCTAAACACAGAACCAAGAACGTTGCTCCATCACCATCTAAGAGAGAAGAAAATGCCTCCACAAAAAATGTGTGTGTATAAAATGAACTCCAAATCTCTCCAATATATAGGCATCTGTGGGGGTGTGTGACACATCTCTTATGCATGTGGGATAAATCAGGCCGACCGTGCACATGTGGAATAAATTCAAAATACATGTTCTGTTCATCCAATCAAGATGATCTTTAGATCAATCTTGCACCTCTCTGAAAAAGTAATCCAATAAAAGTATTGGCATCATCATCTAAGCATCACACCATGGAGTTTGGACCTAGTTGCCCAAAATTAACACTTCCTCTCAACAAGGGAGAACTCCATCCACCAGTGCCATCCAAACATCGTGCGTCATCCCACTGTAACTTGCTTTGTTGGCTCTTTATTTCCAAACAAAAAGGTGAGTCATAAAGACATCACTCCCGACTGACAAAATCAATTCAAACGTCCGAAACCTCTATAGGACTCAAAGGAGTCACATACCAACCCGAAGTTGGTATAACTGACCCGAAGTCAGTTGGAGGTCTGAAACCTCACTTGGACTCAACAGAGTCAGATACTAACCCGAAGTTAGTTTAACTGACCCGAAGTTAGTTGGAAGTCCGAAACCTCACTAGACTTGATCCCAGATCAAGTGGTTGGCCACGTGCAATCCTAGATATTGAGAGTACGACAATCTCCGATGCCTCCATCGATCTTGCTATGGTCTCTATTCACATTTCCCACCTCATTGGCCAAATGAGAGGTACTTCCCATGAGTCTGAAACTCCATGGGTAGGATGCATACAGGGCACAGATTAGAGAGAGGTAAACCAACTCAATATCATCACGGTGGGGCGGAAGCACACCAACAAAGTTTCGAAAGCCAAGCCCTGTGGTTGCTTATAGCTCCAAGAAGCTATCCCCAAAGCCCCCCTGGAGCTCCCAGAGCTCGTCGTCCAACAGGACCCTCCAAATAGGGTCGTTCCACAATTCCAAGATTCTCACAGAAGGTTAGGAACATGACCTTCCCCAAGGGCTCTGTAAGAATATCTGCGACCTGCTCATCAGTTCCTATATGATCGAGCCTTATGGCGCCTCGCTGTACCATATCCCAGATAAAATGGTACTAGACATCAACATGCTTGGATCAATCGTGGAACACGAGATTCTCTGACAAACGAATCCCCCTCTGGCTATCACAAAGGATAATGGTGGCATCAAGCACATGCTCAAACAGCTCACTGAAGAGCTTTCACAACCAAGTGGCTTCACAACAGGCCATACACACTGCAATGTATTCGGCCTTAGAGGTGCTCAAAGCTACCGACTTCTGCTTCCTACTTGAAGCAGACCCAAGAGTGAAGCAACATCCAAATGTGCTCTTGCGATCCACCACACTGCCAGCCCAATCGACATTAGCATATACATGGAGTCTCAAACTCCCGGCAGTGTATCTCAGCCCATGGTCTATCGTGCCTCAGAGATATCTCAAGAGTTTCTTGGCACCAACCCAGTGAATGTTATGAGGATCAACCATGTGTTGACTCAATGTGTTCACTGCACAACATATGTTCGAACAAATGTTCCTTAAGAACATCAGGGCCCCTACAAGTTGACGATACTAAGTAGGATTTACTAGCATAGGCCTAGCAGCGCTACCACTCAACTTCTTTAAAGTTGAGTTCCATCAGTGTCGATACGTACTTATAGTCCACCATACCAAATCTTTCCAGCAGCTTCTCAATATATTTTCCTTGAGAGAGGACAATCTTGCCAGGTCTCTGCCAGACCTCCAGACCTAGGAAATAATGGATCAGTCCTAAGTCCTTCATCTCAAACTTTGAAGCTAGCTCTCTCTTACACTGATGAATGAGAAGGTCAACACCTATCAGGAAGAGATCGTCCACATAGAGAACCAAAATGAGAGGCCTTTCTCTATCAACCTTAAAATAAAGGTTCAGATCAACATTACTTCGAGTAAAGCCCAGCTTCATCAAGAAGTTATCTATCTTCTCGTACCAAGCCCTGGAGGCTTGCTTCAACCCATAGAGCCCTTTCTTCAACCTGCATACATGAGAGTCTCTATCCTGGACTTCGAACCCCAGAGGATGCTCCTCATACATCTCTTCCCTTATTGAACCATACAGAAGGGTGGTCTTCTCATCCATCTGATGAAGACTCCATCCTTTCATAGCAGCAAGGGTAATCATAGGTGCAATCATAATCAATGCCTTCCTAGAGAGAAGTCTCAGGCAACACATCTTGCCTTGTACATTTCAGCACTCCCATCAGATCCATGCTTGATCTTATAGAGCCATATCGAGGTGACAACACTTTTGTCTTCTGGTTTCAGGACCATATCCCAGACACCATCCTTCATAATGGACTCGTACTTTTTTTTTGAGTATAGCATCCTTCCAGACTTAATGCTTTATGGCTTCTTCAAATGATCCAAGTTCATATTGTACTCATGGCTGCTAGATACCCTTGGTATCTATACGGCTTCTTGCTTTCCCGGAATGTCCCCCTTTGGGGCGAATGACTCTCGGCATCCTCGAGAGTACCCTTGAGCCATGAGGGTCTTCCCTTCTTTCTTCCAGCAACGCCATTTGCACAGGAGCATACACGGTTGTGGTCTCCCTCTTAATGCTAGCTCCTCTTGCAAGAGAAGACATCTATAAGAACATCCTCCTGAGGATTTCACATTAAGTCAGAGTGTATCAGATGTCTTTGTGATACTTGAGGAAAAAAAATCCCCTATGCTTTCCTTTGGCACAACCCTAACAAATGCCTTCATGATTATTTTTGAGTTCAGGTATCCCAAACACCAACTCAGAAAGGGCTTTGTAATCATGGGCCTGAATCTTATTCTCCCACTGTCAAGGCCATACAAGAATCATAGCCATATATTGGCATATATCTGTCATGCATCTTGACAAGTATCATATTTAGTCATTATCATACATATCACTATCATATTCATCACTGCCAGACAGAACTAAAGATATCAAACTTCATGGTTATATATGATTTTCATATGCCTCACAGACCAAGTTCATATAGATTCTGCCCTATACAGTGAGGTAATATATCCTTTACAATCTGTCACTGTTCTAAGGCTCATCGACTAGCCATCTTACATTTCCTTAAACAACATTCAAAGACAGACAAAATTTCTATGTAAGAATTAACTTTACATACCTCTTCTTCTGTCTGCCTTCTTACAATAGATTTCCAACATCATTACCCTTCACAAGTAGATGGCCCAATCAAAGACTGCAATTTGGCATTCTTGATGAAGTTGATGAAGTTGGGTCTAGTTAGGGATTCTTGTAAATCTACAGCCTTTTTTGTCATACCTGATGATGCCCTTTGTTGTCTCTAAGGGTTGATATGAACCCTTGTTAGACATCTCGGCCCTTTCTGAAGTCTGAAGTGCAGTTGTACCAAGAGGGAGATTATACCTACATTGTCTGCAAATTAGCGCACGAATTCGGCCTACTCTCTCTAATCTTGAAATCAGATCTGTAATGACAAATTTACCCATACAAGGAGACCAGAATTCTCCTCAAGAATAGTGACTGTCCTATCTGAAACATCTCTATCATAGCAACAAATTATCGTGTCACAGTCACCACAGGAACTCATCACCAAACTGTAATCATTGTAACCGCATTGAATCTTTTTGTTATGTCATCAAAGATATTATTGAATTTCAGCAGCTTCTTTATATTACTGATATAAGACTCCTTCCTAGCAACGAGACGGATATCAGAATTCATGTCACTGTTATCATACACACGAACTTCAGAGATACATCTAACATGTCTTAAGTTCTGTGATCCGAATTCTGGGGTAGATCTGAGTTTCATCACCCTCGAAACATATTTTTGTTGTCTACATCATCCGAACTTGTTTCTGTACAGGAGATCCAAACCCTGTTTCTGTTTGGCCCATCCAAGAACTTTAGAGAGATATGTCTTCGTTGTCCCTAAAAAGGTTCTCGCTTTCCCTTAGATGACTCTTAAAACTCCATATGATAGAAATCGTATATACGTAACTATCCAAATGCATGATCCAGAATTCTGCCTTTTAAACATCAGCAATCATAAGTGGTCAAATGTAGTCAGAAATTTTTCTTACTTGCTTTAGATATGAACTGAGTTCTGGTTAAGGATTGTTGTCCTATGACAACAAACCCTTTGCACTCCTCTAAACATTATTACAAGACTGCGGATTTCATTTTTAATTTATTGTCCACAATCTAAGGCTAATTAGGGCTATATCTACAGCCTTCCACTACTGGTTAGGGCTAGATTCAACCTTTCGCAACTTCCCTGATGGCTGCGGTATAACTGTGACCCCAGATCTGGCCTTTATAGGGCTACGGCCTGATTGAAACAACCTCCTTGGATTTGCGACAATCCTTTCCTAGAGGATTCACACATAGGCAGCTCTAAACTGTTCACAGGTTTGCGGCTAACTTGATGATGGATCTCAGCCTGTGGGAGAGGGTTAATAATGCCGATATTAAGAATCAGCTAACCCATATCTGCTCAGCATCCTGTCTAAGGAGCTCGGTCTATATGGAGAAGGGAAATCATGTAACAAAACCACAATACGTCTACGGAGATTGTCCTGAAACCAGTGGTAGTTACCCATAGCTTCCTTAGCCCTGCAAATAGATTCACTCAAAACGAACCCGACCTCTTCGTTCTTCTTGAAACCCTCGACAGCCTCGTCATGTTGTTTATAGAAGGCTTTTCCACTTAAAAACAGTCGTTGTCTCTTACAACACTCGGCCTCCACTACAGGAATGCCCACGCTGTCCCTAGGCCTCCTTCACGCTATCTTAAGGCTCTTCTTTCACGCTGTCTAGGCTCTTCTATTACGCTGTCTAGTCTCTTCTTTTACGCTGACGATTAGGGCACTAACCAGCCCCAACAAACCTGAAGCCAAGGTCTCCTCACTCGGCCTTCTTCCAGCAACTCGGTCACTAGAAAATAATCCTTATCTCGTTGTCCTAGATTATCAACTAGAATGGGCTTTGTCTTCTCCTAGCTCTGATACCATGTAAATTTCTAAAGATGTTCTATGCTAGATGCAAATATACTTTAAACTTCTAGGGCTCAATGAAAGTAAGATGCAAATAGAACATACCAATAGATCGATGGAAGACAAGCCAAAACAGAGATAAAGAATGTTGGCGTTACGGCGATCAACAAGATGCTTCAACCAGCAAAGTCTTCATAAGGTCAGCCTCCCACATGTGTCATACAACCCCAAGACGTCTCATCAAGAATACACCACCAAGATGCCCTAAACACAGAACCAAGAACGCTGCTCCATCACCATCCAAGAGAGAAGAAAATGCCTCCACAAAAAATGTGTGTGTATAAAATGAACTCCAAATCTCTCCAATATATAGGCCTCTATGGGGGTGTGTGACACATCTCTTATGCATGTGGGATAAATCAGGCCGACCTTGCACATTTGGAATAAATTCAAAATGCATGTTTTGCTCATCCAATCAAGATGATCTTTAGATCGATCTTGCACCTCTCCGAAAGAGGAATCCAATAAAACTAAAGGCATCGTCATCTGAGCATCACAACATGGAGTTTAGACCTAGTTGCCCAAAATTAACATCAACGGTATGAGGGATCACATTGTTTCACACATTTCCGGAAAAAGGGACTTCCAAGGAGATGTGGGATGCATTGGCTACGTTGTATGAAGGATCTTCCAAGCAGCAAAAGATGTTCTTGGAGGAGAAGATCCGATCTAGAAGGATGCAGAAGCGAGAGCGCATGGATATGTTCCTATCGAAGCTTCAGGAAGTCTGAGATCAATTGTCGGTTGTAGGGTCAGCACCTCAAGCCACGGAGATGGTAATATTGGCCCTGAATTCAACCTCAGAATAATGGGAGGTCTTCGTCCAGAGTATCCTGAGCAGAGTGAAGTTATCGGATTGGGAAGGAATGTGGGTTGCTCTTCAGCAAGAAAAGATGAGGCAAGATCTATTCAAGTGCAAGCTTGAGGCAGCAACAACAGTGGGACAAAGCCCAAGAAGGAGGAGAATGCAGCCCTTGCATAAAAAGGGCAGCTGGAGCAGCAGAGGTAGAAAAAGGGCATCTCAAAGATCAAGTGTTTCCGGTGTGGTGAGCTTGGTCACTACACTATGCAGTGTCCTCTCAAGAAGAAGGACAAGGATGAGAAACATGATCCGCAGGCTGCAACCGCAAGGATCGAGGAGGAGTTTGCTATGATTGCCCACATATCTCCAGGGGAGAATTGGGATGATCTAGAACTGTAGTTTCGAAAGAACTACAAATGGACAGGATTCTTGAGGAGTCCACCTCTTGGATCAATACCTTGCTAAGGGAGCCCATATTAGAACTAGCAGGAGGGACCAGTGTCAGCTGGTGCAAAGAGGTGTCAGAGTGACAGTTATAATGGCTAGAGAGCGCCAGAGACTGAGCAATGGAGAGCAGAGTTGGCAGCAATGTAGATGGCACAGTGCAGAGTCAGCAGCAACGTAGAGGCTTCAAAGGATCAGCATAGAGACTAGCAGCAGTCAGAACTCCAGCAACAGATGTATCATGTTGAACACCTTTGGTTCAGTATTTTGGATGTTTTTCTGTTGCAACAATAGCAGAGTTGCATTGCATATGCAATTGACAGTTTCGTGTAGGGTCAACAGCAGCATAGATGCAGCATTTGCGCAGTAGTTGGTAGGCAGAAATGTCAGAGATCAGCAACGTCAAGGGAGATGTTACAAAGTCAGGGTGATGCTTTACCAAGTTGCATTGCTAGAGCACATTCCTCGCTAAGAGGAGGTGTTGATTTCTGGTAGCATCAAATGTGCTCTAATCCTCAAAATATGTAGGGATGCTAGGACACATGTATTCCAGAATACCCAGAAATCGTTTTGGGAAATTCCACCCAAAGGAGGTTTTATTAAAATAATGAATTATTTTTAATCGATGCCTAAGTCTAAACTTAGGGAACTAAAATAATTAAAGTGTATTAATAGAAATGGTTGTGAATCTTCTAGAAAAAAAAACGAAGATCGAGTCAATATGGTTTGAGCCATTGATTAAAATCTAATATGGGTCATTGATTTCTCAACGAGAAGATTATAAGGACTTCGATGGGCATTTGGAAAGACACATCGAGTGAGATCAAGAGATCGATTTCTCAAGTGAGCAGCGCAGCAGTTGCCAAAGAGATCATCAAGAAGATTTCTTGCAGTGAGGGGCAGAGATAGTTTTCCGGTTGGATATCTTCCTGATCCAGAGAGTGCAAGGTAGAGAAGGCAAAGACAAATCTAGATTGGCAGCATAGTGCCACACAGAGGCAGAACAAAGCTTCAGAGGGATTCTGTATTTCTGTTGGGGAATAGTTGGGATCTAGTGCCAGAGCCAAGGTGTGAGACCGGGAGGCCAGAGGGTCGAAGTTTCCAGCGAGCAGGAGATCAGGAGGAGGTGCAGCATAGTCCCAGCAGCAATGACGCAGTGACTGCGTGAGCAGATGCAGAGCCTCATCTCCAAAGTTGATCAGTGTCGAATTTCCCAGTGACAGGGTGAGATTGTCTCACTATCTTTTTGTCCAGTTTATCTCTATATTGGATTGTCAGTTTGGGCTTCCAAAGACTTGTACTCAGAAACTACTGCATAATATACAAACCCTCAGTTGTTGGATTGGTTTTCCCGCATTGTGTTTTTTCGGGGACATAGTCCAAAAACAATGGTGTCATTTGTGTGTGTGTTTATTTCTTCTTGCTTAGTTCTTGTTTCCGCGTATAATTTAATTTTTTAAGGTTGCAGTTGTATTTACTTCAATATTTGTAGTTTAACACAGTAAATAACTTGTATGGAATTAACGAGTAGTAGAAGTACTATCAGTTTGTTGCAGTAGGGATTCGGGTTTATCGAATTTTCACACCTTGAAGGACATCCTTTTTCCCTCTTCCTTTTGTCATGAGCGATGTATGCAGCAGGCTCTCCCTCTTCATGTTTTTGAATCCTATCTCTTGCTATCATTCTTGATTTTTCTCGAGTAAGCTTCCCAACAATTTCGTCAAATGACGGGAGGACATTGTTGTTGCTAATTGTAGTAATGAAGGTTCCCCAAATAGGAAGGAGACCTCTAAGAGTCACGAAATCCAGTGCTTTGTCAGGCACATTCTCTCCAACCCTCTGCAGTTTATCTCTGAGACAAGATATCCTCATAATGTATGATTGAACAACTTATCCTTTGTTCATCTTCATTTCCTTGAGTTGAACTTTCAAGGTGATGATCTCATTTAGATTGTTGATTTCATACATGTCGACTATATTGTTATACATGTCTTTAGAGTTTCTTAAATTCCCAACATATGCAAGTAAATGATCTTGTAAACCATCAGCTATAATTTGCTTTGTTTTGGACTCACCTTTCTTGTACATGTTCTTGATAGAAGAGGAAGCATTTTCTGGAGGCTCGAGCAATCTTCATTGAATGTATTCCAACACATTGTTGTTGTCAACTATGATCTCCAACATGACTTTCCATGCAACAAAGTTTGATGCATCACCCAACTTTTCATGCTCCTTGAAGGTGGAGGAAGTCATCTTGACCTTGGCTTGTAGATCTGCTTTCTAATAATGAGGGCTTCACTTCTTGTCTTCTTTTGGGCTTGTCCTTCACCGCAGCTCTGATACCATGTTAAATTTTCAAATTGGCATACTATATCAATTACTTTAGCCCAAATTACTTCTTCATAAACAATGCATCCAATTATTAACAGTTTAATCAATCATAAACTATAACTATTGGTACAAAATTGATGATATCAGTTAGTAAGCACATTAATGCATGATTAATTGGTTTGACGTTGAAATAATTAAATTATACAAAGATAGAACAATATATGCAGTGATAAAGAAGACAACAACACAACCAGAAGAGACAGCAAATTGGTCCAAGACCAGGGAAAAACCCCACAAGGGGGAAACCCTTTCAAACCTTCTTCTTCAGAGATCGTCATAAAAAGTTTTCAGCAGACAATACACAGAACAGATCATCATAAAAGGTTTATGAAGGTTATCAAGGTTTCTAGCATCAGTGCACAAGTAAGTTACACCTCATGTAACCCCTCATTGCAGCTCAATTTCATTGTTTTATAGTGTAAACCCTCCATTGGCCTCTACGTTGTGTTTTAGTGGCTGTCCCATCTTTTCAAAATTTGCAAGATAAACACACTCTCCCCTAGACTTATTAACCTCCCTCACACTCTAAACCATCTCCCATAGCCTTCACACCCCTTCATTCCCATTTCCTAATCCCCAAACCTTAAACCATAGTCTAATACTACAATTTTTGGCAGTTTTCCTACCTAGGACTATGTAAAAATTCCCTAGCTCAATTCCCATACCTATTTCACTCCATTCCACTTCCTAAATTTCCCTAAGACCCCTGTCCATATCCCTAAATTTTCCTACTACCATCTCCCTTCCCTAACCCCTTCATCCTATCCCTTTTCTCCCTTCCCCTCTTTTGTCCCATTAGGGTTTTGCCTCTTGCAAACAATAAAATGGAGGAGAAGAAGCCTTACAATAAGGGAGGCCAACTAATAAGATATGAGCCCTTAACCACTCATGACGTGATGTCCAAGAACTGTTTTCAAAGGGTAGGATGTCATCCTTTTTGTGAACAAGTTGAGAAAGTCAAATACCATGCCACATTGACCAAATTGTTTGCCACTCAGCTCAAAAAGGACAAGGTAATGATTGCAGCGGTTACATTCACTATATCAACTGATGTAGTAGCAAAGGCCAAAGGGATACCCAATCATGGTGAAAAATGGTTCAAAAACCAAGACCTAGACATTCAAAATTACCAGCCCTATCTCAGAAGACACTATCAACAACACATGAAGAAGATTTTTCCTGTTGGGCACCTCCTTGAGAAGTATACACCACTAATGAAGAACATCATGAAGTACTTCACTTATGAGGGAAGATTTTCTAGACTATACGGGTATCATGTCAGACTTCTCATGCATTTAACAGGGGTAAAGCCACTCAATTTGCCCTATTATCTCTACAGAAGTTTGGCAAAAATGGCAGAAAAAGTTCAGCATAAGCAGAGTAATCTCTTCCACCATGCTCTTATCAAAATCATTGTTTTATACCAACTTGAAAAGAAGATCATCACTTGGGAAACCTTCATGCAAGTAGATGTCTTTTTGTGTTCTAGTAGCCAACCTACTAGCCCTAGTTCACCATCAGCACCATCTAGACATATGGAGGTTGGCTCACCTAGCACAGTTTCAGTGAGGAGGAAGATTGAGGTCACTCAAACATACCAAAGAGGCAGAAGGCTTGTATTTGCTCCTCGGATTGAGGAAGGGGCCAAGCCCACATCAGTAGAACAGGGATTACCTTTAAAGCATGAGACATCTATGCATGATGAGGAGCTCATCCATCATGACATTGACATAGTAGACTTGGAGGCCAGTGTAGAGCATGAAAACTTAGAGTGTAATATCCCCAACGGGAAATAGACAGTAATACACAGCAATACAAACATGCAACTATATAGGAAAAATGCCGGAACTAGAATATAGAGCAAGTACACATAAAAATACCAGAACGCTAAGCCATTTTATTAATCTGAGAATATATATATGGGTACAATAGATAATCAAAATAAGTGCACCTATCCTTGCACAAGGCAAGTGAAGAACCCTCTCAGAATAGGAGATGGCTGCTATAGAGGCTGCGTCCCAGCTGCTGGAGAAATCTGCCGTAGAATGCTGCTGCTGCAATGAACTGGAACTAGGGGCTGAACCCCTCACCGGAATGAGCTGAAAATCGGTAGACTGCCTATACTCATTGCTTCGGGAAAAACCCAGAAACCATGAAGAAAATGCACCACCTCCGAAAAACACCCCAGAAGCCCTCCTCAAGGAAAACGTTGTCTCTCCCAAGCACAGCGCAGATGCCAAAGGAAGAATGCTGGAAAAGGGCCACAAATCCCTCTGCAAACTCTCCAACTGAAAAGACTAACCCTCCAAGCTGAAAACACGCTGAAAACTCCACGAAAATCCCCACAACCGAGCTGCTCCAACTCCAACTGCGTCCTCCCTCCAGGACTGCGCAGTCACTCAATGAGGCCCAGCTCCTCTGCAAAACGTCCACCCAAATCACCTGCAAATCAACTGCTGAAACTGAAGGAGTACCTTGCCCGAGCAGGCACTCGAAGTCCACCGGGGCCAAGGGTGAGATCTCCGACCGGAGACACTCAGTCGCACTAAACAGTGCTGCAGACCGACTAAACAACCGGCGTGCTCAAATAGACAGAAGTCTAGCTCACAATATCATCAACATATCAATAATGCCAAATGGAGTGAAACTCCCACCTTTTATAGTGCTAGCTCCCCTCAAAACCCTAACTGCGTCCCCTCTCTCCATGACCTCCTCCTATGCCTGCGCAGTTGCCTCTAGAGCCTACGTGAGGCCTCTCTCATGTTAAGTGTGGACCCCCAAGGCTTTCCCTTAAGTTACAACGTTACTCTACTAGGAAGCACTTTATTTTATTAAAGTGAGTTGACCCCCTCTTTCTCACTTTTATTTATTAATTTAACTATAGGCGACAAAACTATACAAAAATGAAATATTCCAATTAGCGGTGCTAATTAGGAATATTACATAGAGCAAATCATCAAGAACAAAGATGCTCAGATCAAAGAACTCAAGGGTAATTTGGCAAGGGCTAATTTCATAATTTCCTTCCTAGAGCAAGAGAACAATCAGTTGAAGGAAAAACAATTGTCTTTGGAGAAAGATCAATTTAAAGCTAGTGTGCAAGATGTGATAGGCAATGCAGTGATTGACAGTGAAGAGTTAGATAAGCATGAGAAGCAGGTGACAAGGAAAAGGCCATGGAAATCAATGAAAATAGGGAGTTTTGGCTTGATAAAGTCAATATTCACTTAGAGAAGCTCCTTGACAAGGCCGACGGAGGCAACAAGTTACAAAAACACATGGCTGACCACTACTACACAAGGAATCAAATTTACTATGTCAAAGTCAAACAATTGCAAGCAAAACTAAAGGAAACCATAATTAGTCAAAAGGAGAAGGGTAACTTGGAGCTACTTGCTGATGCTTCCTTCGTGGCATAACATACCTTTTTAGGCATATCTGGACCAATTTTGAAGAATTTTGGAGCAAATTTTGGTTTTTGTGAAATTTTGGTCAAATTTGGCAATTTTGAAAACCAATCACACTTGCAAAAGCGCAGCATGGGCCACGTTGCGCTTTTGTTGGGGAGGTCAAATGGCTGCATTCTCTACATTGGTGGATTCCTCTTGATCAGTAATTCAATCCTAATCAACGATGGAGCCATGTCGGCCATTTTTGGAGGGTCAAAATGCCCAAAAATTAGCAAAAAATGACCTTTCTGCCCTCTTTTTGGAGGCCACGCTACACTTTCTGGGTACTTTTAGGAGAATGAAGATTTGGAGGGCTAGGTGCCACCTTTTTGAGTGCTTGAACATCCTATCATGTAGCAGACATCGAGGGCTATCCATAGCAACTTTCAGATCAACATTTGGACACCTGGAAGGCCTTCAAATTTCCCTTTTCCCCAGCACGTTGCGCTTTCTCCAAACACACGGCGCTTTCTTCATCAAGCATTTTTCACAGGGAATTTGACCTAGTTTGACTTTTTACCTATGTAATTGATGAATGATGATGATTTTGTGATGTCATGAAGTGTAATTGAGTTGGTAAATGGTGAAATAGGGTAGATACATGCTTGTTAATGTAATTTTTGGTCAAATGTATCTAGTTTCCTTTGATGAGGTGAATTGGTTGACCTTCCCTAGACATTAAGTTTTTGTCAAGCATATCATGTAAACAACTCCACAACTGATGGATTCGACCCTTGAGAGAGGGGATAGGTTGTTTTGGTCTATATCTATCATTTTCAGAGTCATTTGACTAGTTGGACATCAAAGGATTGTAATCTTGTAGCTTGTACTTTCAACTTTCATTTTCAGAAATCAAACGATGCAGTTGCAGCTACTATTTAGGAATTCATGTGCAGTGAGTTTATGAGCATGTATTTTCTTTGTTATAGTCTTTATTATTTAATGAATGATATATAGCTCCTCTTTCCATATCATGTATCTTTAGTGACTTTCCTTATAGTTTGTAGGCATAATTCTATTAATTTAGCTTTGTTTATATGGAAATGTCATTTTGTGTTTCATGCTTCCAGTTTAATGAATTCATGATTAAACATGCTCATTAAATCCCTCTACTTTTTCAGACCTTCCACCATATCTACAAAACCCTAAATCCATCATAATTCCACTACTACCTTTCTCCTTTATATCTTTGCAACTGTAAACCCTTTTGATGCCCAGACCTAGCTACTTGGTTTCATCCCTGATCCAACATCAAACCCTAAAACATTCAAAACCCACCTGAGCCTATCATATCTAGCCTAATATCCTTCACATCACAGTCAATCCTTCACTATGATCTCATAGAGAGAGCCCTCTTAGCCTGGTAGCACTAGCTACTAGGTCAAAGTGGTCTGTGGTTACCTTTGTCATTCTCCTTTTCAGCCTTCGAAGAATTGGTGGAGTGCTAACATTCTGGCACCGTTGTCGGGGAACGAAGTGACAAATCATCCCTTGGTGTACTATTATATTTAATCGAATTCTAGGCCTGTGGGTGATAGGCCCTAGTGTTCGTGAAGGTTGATTCAAGTTGCAAAGAGCCGAAGTGCAGAAAGCAAGAATACACTGGGTTCGAAAAGATACACATGATCGAATCTTGATCCACATCCAGCTTCTCCTATTGAAGATCTGGAGAAACTAATCAGAAAGCAGAGATCTCAACAATCAGAGATACTATCGGGTTCATCTACATTGGTAAGTTCTAGATCATTGCCTGCAAAAATATTTTCCCGTGAATATATTACATTCAATCTGAAATTTGAATTATCTTTGTTTAGTTCAAAATCAGAAACATCCTTGTCTGAAATAGTGTTTGATCCCTTGAGGTTGTCTAAAGTTACATCATTATCTGAAATAGTATTTGATTCTCTAAAGCTTGAAGATAGTATATTACCTGTAGAATCCAAATCTGAATCAAATTTTGATATGAAAGTCTAGAGTTAGTTTGATAAACTTGAAAAATTAGCCAACCAGCTCCAATATACATCTCAAAAAGCTATCATCCAGTATCAGCAAGAATCTTTTTTCACAACAACACCATCTCAATCAGTTGTTACCACTTCTTCCATCCCTTCTACATCATTTCCTCATAAACCTTCTCAGTCTACCCCTCCCATTGTTACTCCTGCACCACATTCAGCAGGGTTCATGGTGAGATTTGCACCTCTAGTTTTACCTAGTCAACTTGCAGCCTTACCACAAGCCTATGGTCAAAGGCTTCCCCTCTTTGATGAAACCTCAGAGATAAGTGCCAGACAACACCTCGTGAAAGTCACTGATTTCATTGATTTAGAAGAGATTGATGCCAATGATGCAAAAATGAGAATCATTGCTCACAGCTTCTCTGGGGATGTAAAAACATGGTTTCATTCTTTGACTGCCAATTCCATAGCAAATCCGGAGCAATTAACGAATGCATTTATAGGTAGATGGGAAGTGAAAAAGAGTCCACTTCAGGTTCTTTCCGAATATGAAAACTTAAAAAGAAATCCTAATGCGTCTGTTCAGGATTTTACTGCTCACTTTAACCAGGTATATAACTCAATCCCCAATGATATCAAGCCTCCTCCAGGTTCGGCTCTCTTGCACTATCCAGGTGCATTTGATATTGATATGGCATATCAGCTCAGAGAGAGGAGCCCTGTGACACTTGAGGAGATGCAGAAAAACCCGGTTAGCGTCGAAGCAAATTTGATGATCAAAAAGTCAAAGACCAAAGGTGAAAGAAAGGTGACAATTAAGGAGGAACAATCCACATCCTCTGATGCTAAATTGGATACCCTGATCAGGATTGTGGAGAGTATGGTGGATACAATGTCTATCACTGAAAGGCAACCAGAAACTCAGGTTTGGAATCCTAATTTCCGCGGTCAGCAGTAGCAGCCTCAGTTTAGGATTAAATAGAGGAAACAAAGAGCTCCAGAGAAAACAACCCAACAGCAGATCTGCACTCCTTTGCAGCATAATTATGCTCAAGGAGTTGAAGAGGAAGATGAGATTGTATAAGAGAATCATTTCTTCACAAAATATGGACAACCTATCTTCCTTACAGAGGATGAAGAATACATTGAAAAAAAAGATTTACCGAATGATGAGGACTATATGCTTGCAAACGATGGTGAGTTGGAGGTCCAATCCGATGACTATCAGCGAGGGTATCTTAATGCTCTCAGCTCACAGCAGAGAGAATATTCTTTGAGAAACCGATATGTTCCTATTGCTCCTATTCAGAAGATGACAACTCAGCAAAGAGATACTCAGCCCAAACAAAATCCCCAAGCTAGTCAAAACAAGGAAAAAGAGTCTGCTGCTACAAGAACAAGCAAGAACAACCAGCCATCTACAAGTACACCAAACAAATATAAAAAAGGCCAAAGGAAGGAATCTGCAACAAAAGACCATCCCGACAAGAGGGACAACATTGTAAAAGAGGTAGATAAACAATCCAATCTGTTTAGCTTAGAAATGTAATCTCTAAGTTGAAAGTTTCTATCCCCTTGACCGAGCTTGTAAACAATAACGAATACAAATCTCATGTTGCTAAAATGCTGAAAGTAGACCTTATGTCAGACATGGTTAATGTTGAAGATGATAAACCAGAGCTCCTTTTTGGTCCAGCCATAGTAGATGGTCAACTAGAAGATAGTGAAGTTCCCCCATTTTATCTCAGTTTGAGAGTTCATCAGTGTATCCTCCATAATGCCATGCTTGATTCCGAAGCTTCTCATAACCTGCTGCCAAAGGCCATAATGGAAAATTTGGGCTTGGACATAACCGACCTTACCATGATCTTTATTCTTTTGATTCTGGTAGAGTATGATGTCTCAGTCTTATAAAGGACTTGGTGGTTTCACTTGAGCAAATTCCTGCTAAAAATGTCTTAATCGATGGGGTAGTGGTTGATATACCTCTGCGGTATGGCATGCTGCTATCAAGGTCATGGGGAGAAAAGTTAAGAGGTACTCTGCAATTGGATTTCTCTTATGCCACTATCCCGATTTTTGGGCAACTAGGAAATTGTACAAGGAGACATAAATGAAGTATATGATCACCAGTAAAGAGAAACCAAATAATCACCCTATCAATTATGTACATATTGATCTGAGTCCTTTATTTTGTTTAATGATAGTGGTTTTGATGATTTAGATAGTCAGATTATAGAAGTTGAGGAAATTCCAAGTATTTCAAATAGTGTCTAAGCAGTTTTGGATGAGGGACAAGGCAATCAAACTAGTACTTCAGGGCAGATATCAGAAAAATCAGAAAAAGGAAATGAACAGGTTGAAAGAGTAGCCCAAAAGGAAGAAACAAATCATACTGCAAATTCCAACTTCCCGATGATGAAAATGGTCTTTGGACCATGGATTTCGACAGTGCCTTAGGAAAAGATGGTGCAGGCATCGGAATTTGGATCCATAGTCCACTTCATCTATCAGGTAAACTACCAAAAAGTGTGAGATTGTGTTCCTATAAGTTAGCTTTTGATTTTTTTAATAATGAAGTTGAGTACAAGGCATTGATCACCAACCTCAAAATTCTCAAAAAGTTAGGTGCAAAAAGAATCATTGTTTATGGCGACTCTGAGCTTGTAATTAAGCAAGTAAAAGGGAAATACCAGGCAAAGCATCCAAGGATGAGAGCATATCAAAATGTTGTACTTGACATTCTCAAAATGCTTCCTGAATATACATTGTCGCTTATTCCTAGAAGTCAAAATATTATCGCAGACTCACTTTCTTGTTGATTTTATAGCATTGGGAAGTGTTCCACGTCCCATATTTGGCAGAGAGGCTTGGACAGCGGTTATCCAGAGAACCCAGAAATCGTTTGTGGAAATTCCAATCGATATGGCTTTATTAAAATAATTAATTAATTTAATGCAAACCCTAAGTCTAAACTTAGGGAAATTAAATAATTAAAGGGTATTCATAAAGCAGAGTG
>JAXQQM020065590.1:0-64330 GCA_034641835.2 Pinus albicaulis
ATCTTATCCTCTTCGCTCATCAGACTAGCATTGTTCCCTTATGAGGAATGAAGGTCTCTAATAGCCACTGTACAAAACATTAAATTGTTTTATAACAAAAGTACATGAGACACATAATAAGTTTCACATTAAACATACATCAAAAAATAAATTTTTCTTTAGATTTTACCTGAACGAGAACTATCCAAGTGTGGGATGGATGCCATAGGCTGAGACATTGTTCTTCTTTGTCCCTCACCAGCAATAGGGCCAACCCCAACTCCTACATTTTCACTTATGGAGCATAAATTTTTCATATTAAACACATGTCATTTGAAAAAAAAAATCACATGTTCAACATTGAATATAACGTAAACTTGAACATTTTAACTAGCAATCTAATGTGTACCTATACCGTGTATAATATACGCCACAGAATTGGATCTATGAAATTGGGGATGAATGGGAACAGATCTATGGGGCTCCTCTTGTTCGATTTGGTGTCTTGGCGCATGAGTCATATGAGTGTGTCCACCTGCATAGGACAAAAAATTTCACATTAATCATTTTTTCACAACGAACAATAAATATAACCTACTTGAAAACATGACATAAATAAGCAACCAATGTACTTGACAATCCTCCTCTCATGGAGAGGTATCTGAAGGGCTCGCCTGATGCCATTGTTGCTATAGTATCAAATCAAATTTCTGCCCCTCATAAAAAAATTAGAAAACAAATTATCAATCGACAATCATGTCATCAACACATGGATAACAGGTACTATAGCTCCTTGACATACAAGGGCTCGAAAATATTACATGGAATAATCTCATGGCACTAACTAAGGTGGGTCAATCGTTCTTCCAGTTGTACAACTTAGTGAGTGGTCTCCTCGAGTGTTGTTCTACGTCTTTTGGAGCAATAGGACAATTGGTTAGCCTATCGAAAGAGGGCTTCAAGTATACCTAGGGGAATTCCTATATTCCTAAAGTTACATGGAGGTGAGATTTTGTTTACAAGTAATGTCTTATGTCGTAGTACTGCAAGCAATACTAGCAAGGGTTACAAGTGTTTCACACAATGTCATTCCACTTTATTTCCTACATTTATTGTTCCTTTATTGTAGTATTACCCATTTATGGATAGATAACGATGTTATTAAAGGGAATTAGAACACAATACCAACATACAGTTTAAATATATATGAGCTTGCTAACTATTTAGTCAATTTAATGTCTTAAATTGATTACATAAATTATCGATCGAGGTTAGTAATCTTGTGAACTACGGTGCACTATATATGCTAGAAGCGTATTTCTTGATTCATTGTATTGTGTTTTATGTTGTTTTAAGGGGGGTTTTTGTTATTTGATATCTAAGAATGGTTAATGTAAAACTATGGAAATATTTAAGTGAATCTAATGAATTTTAGAAGGAAGAAAAAGAATTGTTCCTAAAATAATCTAATTTTCATAAAAACAAACCAAAAACTGTGGGTTGTTTAAGACCTAATTTGGAAAACAAAGCATCTATATTATCTGATCATGAGTCCTAATCCATGGATCTAATTCTAAGACTAAGATTGAAAATTGCAATGCTTATCTTAAGTGAAATTAGAAAGTGAAACAACTAGGGTACCTCTGGTTACTTCAACATTCAATGATTAGGTATGACCTTATTAAGATGGTGTTAAGCAACTGTTTGTACTTTTAATCTGCTAATGTCCTAAAACAGTAACCAAGGAATGCAATGAAAACATATAAGGTATGTTTAGTTACTTACAATATTCAATTGTGAAGTGTGATATTCTTGAGATAGTGTTAGGTAACTAATTACACCTGTTGAACTAGAAAACTAGGTAAAATCTGTAGAAAGATAACTCAGAAATTGCATTCATTAATCATTCAACCATTCCATCTTGAAACATGATTAGATCAATCTCTTTTAGAATGATTTTTAGGAATATTATTGTTTTCAATTAAGTGAGGGTCTTGAAAGCATGTAAGATTTAACTAAAATCAACTAATGTATAATTCACTTTTCTGCAACATTCAAATGTAAAGTGTTAACCTCTTGAGATGCTTTAGGAGAATTCAATTATGCCTTAGTCTTTGAAAAGAAAATGACAATGTGCAAGGTAAATTCAACCACTGTATGTATGAGACATTTAACCATTTAATTTATGATCAACATATTATATTGGCTTTTAGAAACATCTTGCTAACACAATATTTTATAATTCTGTTCTAAAGGTAATAAAGGAAAAAACAGTAAAACTAAACAATTTTGGTTTCTTATCTCTTCGATCTTTAATTCAGTTTGAAAACAAAGCTTTCTATTTCCATGAAATATTTTAGAGGAGTAAGTCTGCACAATTGTGATTTATCACTAAGCTATTTATTTAAAACTGGAAATGAAGCATGAGCCTAATTAAAAACAGATTTGTTGAAAAACAGAGTAGTGAAATTAATCTAAAAAACATAAATGAAAAAAAAACCTCCTTCAGATGCAGGGGCCCTATGCAACTCATGTGGTTGAACTGCTAGCTTATTAAAGATGTAATCAAGCAATCATTGGCAACATGAACTTCGTATTATGATAAAGTGAAATCTGAATAAAAACTATCAGCAAAAAACCTGAGTTTAACACTTAATTTCTGAACTGTCTTCTTGGTCTTGTACAACCGATATTTAAAGGAAATTACATAACTGTTTATGAGATATACTTGCTACAGGTGGATAATTTGAATTATACTTGCAATAGGACTATTAGACTCTTGCTAATTCGAATTTAGAATTGCAATAGGATTTTTGGACTCTTGATGGAGCAAATCAAGACTCCTACTGCTTTTGGATAACAAACTTTGACTCCATCTTTGACCATGAGTTTAAGCTCGCTTTTCTGTCAATTTGGACCAATTGAGTAGGATAGAATCCATGTAGGCATCATTCTAGAAACACCCATGTGGACCAATTCCTTAGTTGACACCTGGAACTCGCTAAACCATGAGAGTGGCTACGGAACACACAGTTAGCTACAGAACAGGTTGCATTCTGTTGCTAAATTGAAAAAATATATCCAAATAGCAAGAGCATGAAAATATAATATGGCAATAATTTTAATACACCCTTAAGACAAAACATAGCATTTTTCATTGATTGGGGTTTGTGATCTTATGGGAAAGTGATAGAAAGGTGTGAGAAAAACTGTAAAAGAGAGGGTAAATCTGAGGTTCAGCATAGCCCCACTACAAAATCATTGCATGTCCTCATGCAATTTTCCAAAAATGTGAGTTCTTCTCCCCTACTGCATTTGCTCTGATACCTCTGCTAGCACATCTAACTTTTTTCTTTTGTTCTTCTTTGAAGTGACTGTCATTTTGGGCCTTCTCATAAGAAGTTAGGACTTGAGGTTAATGACTGCTCTGTTCAATAACTTGTTCTTCCTCTTCAATTTCCTATTTTTCTTATACGACAGTCCTAGATGCAAAATAGTATTATCATAAATTGCCTTGTCCAATTTGTTTTTCTCCTTCAAGGTCTCATTCTTTTGTTTGATATGTTTGCTCAATATCTCTATTTCATAGATATCCTGCTTGAGAACATCAACTAGAGGTTCTTGTGGATTGACAGAAGGTTCTGGGTCCATTGATGCACTTCTTTTCTCAAGTGGTTCTACATAATCATATATTTGTTGTTGCACTGGGTCTATGCCTGGAGATCTTCTGCTAGGGCTACCTTAAAAATTATGAATTGGAGAATTTTGAAGGCTGTGTGGAGGAGAAATGTTGATAGAATATGGTATTGGGAATGTAGAGGATATGGTTGATATGTGGTATGATAGAGATTGCAATCAAATCAAATGATGATTTGTCAAGGAAACATATGATATCCATATTATACATGCTTAATGTTTTAACCTTGCTATTTAAAATAAATTTTTTCACTTTACCTTTTAGAACTTAACATTTTCGTTTGTTGTTGATCCTTAGGTGCCCTTTTAGCATGTTGGTCTTCAAAATAGAATCCTTCAATTTCCTGTAATCATCATTTGTTTGTAGGCAGTACAATTGTGTTAGTACTACTGAATAAGATGCGGCTACAAAATGCAATATGTAAAAAGAAATGAAGTATGGCTATGGGATATGGATGTGAAATGAAATGGAATGAAAGTGGAATATCACTTGTGAAATGGAATGAAAGTGGAGTGAGATGGAGTGAAAGTGTAAAATGAAATGAATTTTGCAATTTCTCTCAAATGGTACATCGGATTCTCCTGAAATTTTTTGAGGTTGTTACCATTAATATTATGCATCCTTCCACAAAAAATCTCAGCCAATGGTTGCACGGATCTCGTGAAAAATGAGAAATGGTTGTAGTTGAAAGTGGCCAATTTCTTGAAAACTAAACACTGGAATTTTATGAAATTTTCTGAGTTCATTTATCCTACCTCAATTCATTTACCATAAAAATTTCAGGTCCAATGGATTCACGGTTTGAAAGTTATTATCAAATCAATTTCTGCCCTGTTTCACCCTTCACGTTGCTCAATGTTGCAACAACAAAAATATGCCACGAACTCATTTTAAGGCCAAATTGAGTGGTTCAAAAGGGAAACTGTGTATTTTTACCTTTTCTACTGCCACATGCTTTCATAATTTCAATTTGATGGAGAAAAGGCATTGTTGTGCAAAAATACCAAAATCTGTCCTAATTTGTCCATAATGGTGAAAAATGAAAATCTGCCTTAGAAACCCACTTGAAATGCCCTTCAAAATTGTTTATTTTTGAATTTTGTCCGCATCTTACTCAATTTATCATATTCTGAGAAACCTAGAAGCTCATAATTTTTTATTTCTACTCCAATCTCTTGCAATATTTGTGCCAAAACTACCTCTCGAAAAATTTGCAACAACAAAAATAGGCTGCTACAGTAATAGCTGCAGAAACTGCCACTTTCCGCAGCTATCAATTTTTTTTGTAGAAAATTGTTTTTCTCCGAGTTTGAACTGCCGATTTGAATTGTGTACTGCCTATTGAAGTAGAAACCATGCATATTGATTGAAATAGGCCCAAATTTATTGTTTTTCTTTAAAATAAAATGAATGAAAAAAATCTTGTAATGGTGCTATAATGTTGTTGTTGAATGACAAAAAGATGAACATGCTGCTACAAGAAACCAATAAAATGTACTACTGCAAGTTGTTGTTGATTCCATAAAACCATTAGTCTTCATCGAAACCAAAATTCATGGTACAATTCTTACCATGCAAATGAATGTGTCGAAGTCGAGCATGGGAAGAAATCATTGGATTACCAATCAATGATGAAAATCGTTAACCAATGCGAGACAACTCACCAATAATCTAAATGAGTATCAAGGTACCTGAGTGCATCTTGACAGGGACAAATGAATGTGTCAAAGTCGAGTCGCCAACAAGATTTGACAGTCAAGAGACATTTTTGTATTCCCATTGTTATCAACAAGGAGGCTTGCTATTGATGTATGCAAGTTCCAAGGCACTCCAAATAATCTCTGATCTTGATCCCAGATAAGGTGTTGAGGTTGATGGAACAAGATCTATTGGAAGGTGTACCTTAAGGAACTCCACATCATCCAACTCAAGCATAGAACCAAAAATTATTTAAAGAACCATACTAAAAGATTGAAACCATCATGAAATTGCAGAACTTATTGTGAAATTTTCTTGCCAGTTGTCTAGTATTCAAGCAAAGCTCATGTCCAATTGCGCCAACAAGCTGATTTTCACAATAGGACTTATTTTTCTCTTTAATTTTTTTTTTTTTTTAATGTCCTACTCTACTTGAAAAATAAATCTTATTCAAGTATATGGATACTTCCAATGGAACCATGTCTGTAACAGGATGATAGATAAACTCATATGTAGGTTTGAAATATATTCTTTGATATGCACTAGTATATGAGATACCAACTGTCTTTAGATGATGTCAGAATATATTGAAGAATTGAGCATTGGGATCCAATGACTGACTTGAACCAAGATTCAATGTAATCTTGTCTTCCTTGGATTTCCTCTATCATGCAATGCAAGCCTTTAGAGATGTGATCTTCATTTATAGAATCTGGTGATAGGCAGGCATGAAACTTTTCAATCTCTGGTTCCAATAACTTCTCTTTATCGACAGGAATCCATGATTCTTAGACCATATCTGAGTCTTCTTCTTTTGGTTGTTGTTCTTCAACGATAGTTGGTGAATCATTTTGCAATACCTCAAAATTGTAAGTTGATTGAGGTGTTTTATTGTTGGGGATATGAAATGGTTGTGCATGTAGTGGAGTGGGAATGGATCTTTGGGGTCCTGGTGTGGATGATAATGGGAAGGTTGAATTGAGGTCAAATGAGGGTGATATTGATGTTGTGCTGGAGGTGAATGGTATGGATAACATTGATGATGGTATTGAGGATAGAGAGGGAAAGATTGATGATATGGTGGATTTCCTTTGTAGGGCCTTTGCCGACTTTGTTGCCAAGATTGGCTTTGAGGTTGGGATTGAGATGGCTAAGGTTTCCAAGGTTGGTTTTGAGGTTGGGATTAAGATGCCCAAGGTTTCCAAGGCAAGGGTGTTTTCCAATTACCTTGAGATTTTTGTGCATAACCTTGAAACTGTGCATAAGGATATTGCATCATATTGAGTTGATGAGGCTGACATAGTCCTCTTGGAGCTACATAAAAAAGTTGCTCTTGTGCTCCATTATCCTTTTGATAAACTTCCTTCAAACTTGGTAATGGTGGGAAATCTTCATTAGTATGTGATCCTGCACAAATTTTACAAATTTTAATGTCATCAAGTGGACATTCATGCAAAGCATGTTTCTTTCTACATTTAGGGAAAAATATAAATGAGGCAAATTTTTGCTTGTTTTGCATTCTTAACATGTGAGTTTGTTCATTTAAATTACCAAGAATGTTTGGCAAATTTTTAGGTTCAGTTTGACTTACCAATCCTGATGCCAAATCAATTACTCTTGCCATACATGGATCTTGAGGGGATCTTACATACTTTGATTTTCCTCTTGATATGTTCTTGCATAGTTCACAAATCTCTTGAAATGAAAATTGATAGACATCTCCTTTTCCCACCAGATTAAGAAGATCAATCCATTCATCCTTTATAGCATTTAGTAGGATATTTTTTAATGCGTCTGATCCTAAATTATGCAATTTAGATATTTTGATATTATAAGTAAATCTCTCCACTAAATCTTCTAGGCTTTCATCCTCTTTTTGGCTCATCTTAAAGACTTAATTTCTAAGGTCATGGTGCATGCAATAATCATTATATTTTTCCAAAAATACTCTTTTCATATCATCCCATGTCCTTATAGAATTTGTTCCTAAAGTCACGAACCATCTAAAAGCTCTATCCTTCAATGTTTCCGGAAACAAATTCAATTTTTGAATGTGAAATGAGTAGCCATAAGATCTACAAATTATTTCAAATTCAAAAAGAAAGGTTTCTGGGTCTTCTTATCTCATACCTTTGAAGTTAGGAAGTACATATGGATGGATTTTCTTCATTTGAACGTTGATATCAGTTTCTTGAATGGGAAATCCAAAAGGATCTTCCTCATTGTCATTGTCTTCGTCCATTTCTTCAACCTCCTTTGTCACCTCTTCTTCTACCTACAAAAATAATAATTCATGATGTGGATGTGTGGCTTCATGATGTGGATGTGTGGTTCTTACTGCACCACGTGATATAGTGGGTGTGGTAGGTGATTGAAGTTTTTTTTTAATTTTGTTTTCTTTTTTTCTTTTTCTTTTTATTTTTTTCTTTTTTTTAATGAAAAGAAAAAGGCTCCTATTTACACTTCCCCGAAAACGACGCCAAAATGTTTAGTCAATTTAATGTTTTAAATTGATTACATAAATTATCGACTGAGGTTAGTAATCTTGTGAAGTGCGGTGTTTTATGTTGTTTTTAGAGGGGTTTTTGTTCTTTAATATCTAAGAATGGTTAATCTAAAACTATGGAAATATTTAAGTGAATCTAATGAATTTTAGAAGGAAGAAAAGGAAGTGTTCCTAAACTAATCTAGTTTTCATAAAAATAAACCAAAAACTGTGGGCTATTTAAGAACTAATTTGGGAAACAAAGCATTTATCTTACCTGATCATGAATCCTAATCCATGGATCTAATTCTAAGACTAAGATTGAAAATTTCAATTTCTATCTTAAGTGAAAGTAGAAAGTGAAACAACTAGTGTACCTCTCGTTACTTCAACATTCAATGATTAGGTATGACCTTATTGAGATGGTGTTAAGCAATTGTTTGTACTTTTAATTTGCTAATGTCCTAAAACAGTAACCAAGGAATGCAATGAAAACATCTAAGGTATGTTTAGTTACTTCCAATATTCAATTATGAAGAGTTATCTTCTTGAGATAGCGTTAGGTAACGAATTACACCTGTTGAACTAGAAAACTAAGTAAAATCTGCAGAAAGATAGCTCGGAAATTGCACTCATTAAACATTCAACCATTCCATCTTGAAACATGATTAGATCAATCTCTTTTAGAATGATTTTTAGGAATATTAGTGTTTTCTATTAAGTGAGGGTCTTGAAAGAATGTAAGATTTAACTAAAATCAACTAATGTATAATTGACTTTTCTGCAACATTCAAATGTAAAGTGTTAACCTCTTGAGATGCTTTAGGAGAAATCAATTATGACTTATTCTTTGAAAAGAATATGAAAATGTGCAAGGTAAATTCAACCACTGTATGTATGAGACATTTAACCATTTAATTTATGATCAACATATTGTAATAGCTTTTAGAAACATCTTTTTGACAAAGTAATTGATAATTCTGTTCTAAAGGAAATAAAGGACAAAAGAGTAAAACTAAACAACTATGGTTTCTTATCTCTTCAATCTTTAATTCAGTTTGAAAACAAATCTTTCTATTTCCATGAAATATTTTAAGGGAGTAAGTCTGCACAATTGTGATTTATCACTAAGCTATTTATTGAAAGCTGGAAATGAAGCATGAGCCTAATTAAAAACATATTCGCTAAAAAACAGAGTAATGAAATTAAGCTAAATAACATAAATGAAAAAAAAAACCTCCTTCAGATGCAAGGGCCCTCTGCAACTGATGTGGTTGAAATGCTAGTTGATTAAGGATTTAATCATGAAATCATTGGCAACATGAACTTCGTATTATGATAAAGTGAAATCTGAATACAAATTATCAGCAAAAAACCTGAGTTTAACACTTAATTTCTGAACTGTCTTCTTGGTCTTGTACAACCGATATTTAAAGGAAAATGCATAACTGTTTATGAGCTATACTTGCTATAGGTGGCTAATTCGAATTGGACTCGAAATAGGATTGTTAGATTCTTGCTAATTCGAATTTAGAATTGCAATAAGACTACTGGACTCTTGACAGAGAAAATCAAGAGTCCTACTGCTTTTGGATAACATACTTTGACTCCATCTTTGACCATGAGTTTAGGCTCGCTTTTCTGTCGATCTGGACTGAGTGAGTAGGATAGAATCCATGTAGGCATAATTCTAGAAACATGCATGTGGCCCAATTTTTCAGTTGACACCTGGAACCTACTAAACCATGAGAATGGCTATGGAACACAGAGTTAGCTGCAGAACATGTTGCATTATGTAGCTAGATTTCAAAAATATATCCAAATAGCAAGAGCATGAGAATATAATATGGCAATCATTTTAATACACCCTTAAGACAAAACATAGCATTTTTCATTGATTTGGGTTTGTGATCTTATGGGAAAGTGATGGAAAGGTGTGAGAAAAACTGCCAAAGAGAGGGTAAATCTGAGGTTCAACACTAACCAAAGGAAAAGTATCTTAAAATAGAAATAAAATAACTTGTGCAAGGTGTGTTTTGAGGTTGAAATTTTAAAATTTTCACAACTTCTACTATAATACTTATTTGATTGGCTATTATGACCCCAATCATGAAATTCTACAAGATCATTAGATCTATTTTCACTGGATTGGCATAAATTTTTTATTAATGGAGTTGGGAAATCATCATTTTGTAGGGTTAATAACCTTGTCTAATAATCATTACTGGAAAAGAGGCCATTGCCTCAATTCTTCTTATTTCTAAGTTCCTCATCCTATTGTCTTGTAGTCACCATCAATAGTCACAGCTGATATTCTGGTGAAATATTCCTCCTCAAGAGCAATGGAATCTTAGTTAATGGATATTTATAACAAATCCTTGTGAAGTGTTGAGGATGGAGAACATTGTACATCAATATGGGGCTCCATTCATGTATTATCACACTTGATATGTAAGCCCTTTTAGGCCCATGTATTCATGATTTTTTCCTTTTATTATAGAAAATATATTTTAAACAGCTAGGACAACAATTGAAATTCTCTTCCTTTTTTTGGTTCAAGCATGTAAGCATTTTCAAATACATGTGAATGAATCTAGACCCCAAGAAATATCCATTTTGAACCAAAAATTCTTGTGGTTTCCTTTATGTTCTTTTGCGTTTACATGTTGCTCTGTTCTTTTTTTCTCATCCAGTAAAAAGGACTTACATTCTTAGTCTGTTATGTTTCCTAGATCTTTTACTCTATTTCAGATTTAATAAGCTGTACAATATCAATAATAGCTCAGAAGGTAGGCCGGAAAGCAGTGCAGACTCCAAATATCACAGAGGTTTTATCAACTTATATTGTGAGTTATCTGGTGCATTATATGTGTTGAATATCATAAAACAATAGTTGGAATCCGATTATGTACTAGCATTTTGTTTCTTTTGATTCAAAAGTTTTAAATTCAACTTGCCATAAAATATTATATAATTATTTATTAACCTACATGTTTGAACCAATTTATTTTTTCATAAATTGTTTAATCCTTTGTATGGAAATTTAAGTGTCTAACACTAATTGGGATGCTCAAGACAAATTTATATGGGATATTTCTCATTTGAGAAACTTTGTATGCCTACTGTACCACACATTTCATGATAGCCTTACATTCAATGATATCTAGTGTGTTATTATTTTACTCAATGTGATTCACATCAAGTATATTCTCTTTTTACTCATCCAGAGGTGATGATTTCGATTGAATGCTAAAGATACAAAAATAATAGTTTATAATTATAGTTTTGATTCTGATAATTTTAAGATTTTATCTCTAAACTTGTAATTTGTCACAGGGTACTCTACTGAATTTATGTAGATCTATTTGTTGCCTACTTGGTTATTGATCCATGTAAATCGTGATGGATCCACAAATTTTCTAGAAAGATCCCCTAGAAGGAGCTACACTATTTTTGATTCCATAGATCAAATTAACAAGTATTCTGTGTTTCTCAATAAAAGGAAATGGGTACCAACAAGAGACACAAATATAGGCATATCTCATGGAGGTAAAACTGGAGAGGGTAAAAGGTATAGTTGAGAAATAGGTTTGATAACAAAGAAACTGCCCACTTTGGTCTGTATTAGTGAATAAATGAAGCAAAGTATGAGCATGAGTTGCAGATATGAGGAAACATTCATTTATAATATCTGTAATCTGACTAACCCAAATCACATAAAATCCATGAGTCAGTGTCCTATTCTTGATCACTCCATCTGGTTGTGTTCGTTTTTCTATTATGTGATTGAGAATGTAACCCACAGATTACTTAACCTCACATAAAAAGCACAGAAGAACCTCAGATAGCATCTTTTCAAAGTTTCCAAGTCAAACTATTAGCCCAAGAGTGAATTTACAGAGAAGACTGTGAGTGAGAGGCATGAAGCCTTGTTGGGCATTAGAAGACAAATTAATGTATCGACCAAAAGCCCCTTCTCACGCACACTTACATTCATTTATAGGGAGACATGTCTTTTCCCTTTGAAGAAGAAAACCATAGACCACATTTCTCTATTTTAGTGCACTTTCAGGTGCTATTTCAGGAGAATCAACAAAATATTAAAGAATATATAATCAGGGATAACCCTATGGGGACAGAAAAGAATCCAAGGTGTTGCAAGGCAGTTTCTTCCAATCCCCTTTTGCAGGGGAACCCATTTTCTTACAATGACAAGCGAGATGAATTTGAATGTTGGTATTAATTATTATTATCATTGTGACATGCAAAGGGGTTCCTTTTTCACCGTTATCGAAGCTTGAAAAAGAGATAAAAGTGAGCTTTACGTCCTTTTTTGATTACCCATTTATTTTTGGTTGGTATTATCATTGTGACATGAAAACATACTCATTGTGCCCTGTCATAGATCTAGGGCCTTTTTCCCCTTTTCCGTCATCCCCGCCATTTTTATTGAGCCCGGGCTATGGTCAGTGCAGTCAGTAGAAGAATCACCCAGGAAGGGATCAGGGGATAGACTGTCGAAGGGATCAAAACCTATAATGTTGAATGAACAAATGCAAGCAAACAAACAGGAAAATCACTATGCAAAAATTAGTCAAACTCTATGTTGATGAAAAGCAATTAATGACAATGAAATTATCTATCAAGGATGAGCATCTTGAACAAGAGTGTAAACAAGCTATTCCTAAATTCTCCAAAATCCCCTAACCTTCTAGTAAATCCTCTTTATTAAGGTGAGAGAGTAGTGATAAGGCATGAACTAAATCGGTTCAGTTATGTGTTATTTTCACTTGGTAACCCAAACGACACTTGACTCGCAATTGACCTGGGTTGCTACCTATTGGTTGCATCGACTAGCAAGGGTTTGGTGGGGTTACAACCAGCTGGAATGCTTAACCATAGAGCATATTGCAAGTCAGGGAAGGAGTGTCACAACTAGGAAGAGTATTGCATGAGTTGTGCACTTCCTTTCAGGAGGCGTAGAGGTTTTATGTCTACTTATGCAACAATGGACCATACTCCTATTATTCATGGATGGCCCATATTCCACTGAAGTTATAAAGTCATTACTTCCCCTGGTACATGTTGAATTTTAATTCTTCATAGGAAATTTATGGCATCGGGTTGAGAAATGCCATTCGAAAAAACAAATTCGAGATTTGCCTGGATAAATATCCAATTTGTTGTTGCTACACACGACAGACTCGATCGCTGAGGTGGATCAAAAACGACAGGGCTTATTATGCTCCAGTGTACAGGTTTGCGCGGGCCATGGGTTTGCAGAATGTCGGGGGAGATAGGAAACACAACATTGAGTCCCAGAAAATCGTATCAATATGTGATAATATAGTGCATGCTCCTACCATGTAATATCCCTATTATATATTTTACTTAATTTCCAGGAGTTAAATTCAAGAAATCCACTATTAAATTTTGCTAGAAGATTCAATAATAAATTGCAACACCATTATGGAGAAAAAACACTGCAAACCCCAATTATTTTATTAATAAATTGCAAGGAAATTATGTCAATTTTCTCTGGAAGGAAACCTGATAGAGATAATCACAAATACCCTTGGCTTTGACTCCTTTAGCTCTGCAACTTGTACTCCATAGTGAATTGTGGATTCAACCCTCCTGAAGTATACAATCAGCCAACTTGAACCCTAGAAATTTGGCCCTCTAGAAGATTAGTCTTCTACTACAAACTTGTGGGAGCTATCTAAGACTTGGTGCATATTAGAAATATGAAGGAGGTTGAAATTTTTGATTCGGTTAAGCCCTAACTTTTGTGAAAATTTTGTTGGACAAAAGAATGATATGAGGCACATATTCGGCCTGGTTTGAGGCCCATACTGCGGCATAATTTCATCGTCTATTGAAATCCTTTTTGAGTCAGATCCCTATAGTTGACATATTTAGTACTATGCCAAATATACAAATACTCGCTGGTGCTCACGGTGGCTCGAAAATGAGGGTTTCCTGTATGTAAACCTCTATGAGACCATAAACTGTAAAATTCAAGATGGAAAGAGGATTTTATTACTCTACACTCAATTTAAACAAAAAGAGGGTTTTCTGTATGTACATTGTAAACCTCTATGAGACCATAAACTGTAAAATTCAAGATGGAAAGAGGATTTTATTACTCTACGCTCAGATCAAACGAGTATTCAAACCTTTGTATTACATAAGTATACCAGGGTACACATTATCTATTAAGGTAAATGAAGTAAATTAAGGGACAACTATAAATTGCGTTCTTAGAAATTAGTTAAAGAGGAGTTTGCCAATTATAATCTCCACTACCTAGGCCAGTTACAAATCCCTGACATCCTTTTTATAAATATTGGTTCAACTCAATTTGAATCGAGACCAGTCTTTATTGAACCACCCTTGCAACCTAGGTACAAAATATAAAGATAGATGACCATAAAAATAATGGCAGGAATAAAACCTCCGAGATAATTGCTGAACCTAAATTTAAAAGAAAATAAAATCAGCTCGGCAGGGTAGTTCCCATGGAGTTGGGTAAGTTGACGCAACTCCAGCAGCTTCGCTTAGCTTATAATCAACTGATTAGCGACAACAACATGAGCTTGCCCATTATTACTTCTCTAATTAACTCTTCCTCCCTACGAGAACTCATATTATATTCTAATAAAATCACGGGACGTTTGTCCTCTTCTATTGGCCAGCTCTCTAAAAGCATGAGTATGGTATACTTGGGCTTTAATGATTTAACAAGCGAAATACCTCCACATATTAGAAACCTAACTAGTTTAACATTCCTTGAGTTAGAGGAGAATCATTTTACTAGAGAAATTCCTTCTTCACTTAATAAGCTTCAAAGACTGAAGAGGTTATATTTGAGTTCCAACAATCTACAAGGAAACATTCCAATGGAAATCAGGGAAATCAAACGCCTATGGGTTTTATCTATCGGGGGAAATAATCTGACTGGAAGAATCCCTGAATCCGTTGCCTACCTCCAGTAGCTAGAATATCTAAATCTCAGGCAAAACCAGTTGCCAGGTACTATATTTGCAACATTAGGGAAATGTGGGAATTTTTTACTTTTAGACCTATTATATAACAAGCTTTGCGTGCACATACCTCCAGAGGTGGGAGGCCTTGTAAATTTGTCTATAGGTTTCATAATTTCAAACAATTTATTAAATGACACAATACCTTAGGATGGGGAAAATGATTATGGTTCAAGTTATAGATCTTTCCTTCAATGCACTTGAAGGTATTATTCGAGCTTCACTTATAGAACTTCAAAATCTTTATTCCATAGATTTATCTTCCAACAATTTGTGAGGTCAAATACCCATGTTTTTAGAGAAACTCAAAATGTTCATCTATTTAAATTTTTCTTTCAACGAATGATGTAATACATAGCATATAATGCAAAGAGCACCTGTAGAATCATCTAGTTGTGTTCGTTTTCTGTATTCTTTGATTGAGAACGTAGCCCACATAATAAAATTTACCTTTAAAAAAATTCGTTTTCAAGACTTACCTGGCTAGATATCCAATTTGTCGTTGGTGCTCACGGTGGCTCAAAAATGACAGTGCTCCAGTGTACAGGTTTGCAGAATTTTGGGGGAGACAGGATTTTGGGGCTTTTTTATAAGAATAAAACTCTCGAACGAGAGTTAAAATAACTCTAGGCCGAGAGTTTTAAAGCTCTTGTTCGAGAGTTTACTCGAGATTTTATGTCAATAAAACGTTCAGACGCGAAAATACTTAACTCTCGTCCAAGAGTATTTTAACTCCAGTCAAGCCCAATTTAACTCTTGGGCGAAACATTAAAAATCTCTCAGACGAGAGTTCTAAAAACTCTCATTTGAGAAATTGAGTTGACTATTTTCTCGAACAAGAAATTAAAAATTTCACCCAAATTTTGACCATCTGCCAAAAAGTGTTTCCCAACTTCGGGATTTCATCCCTTAGACATAACTAACTCTTGCCATGGATGCAACTACCTACATAATTTTTGCATGCATTTAGTTAAGAATATTTGAAAATAATGCTTCCATACAAGCCAACCATATCTCTACTTTATTACAGGAATCATCAACATGTATGTTAGCAACAGCTCAAGAGATTTTCATACATATGGTTTTTTTACAGTATCCTTAAAAAAAAGAATCTAGAGATGGAATTTGTTGTATGTATTCAAATATATCAGTGATTATTGTTTTGATGATTGGTTTTTACACTTAAAATATAATGATTGTTTTAATAACTTGTTTTTACACTTAAAATACAATGATTGTTTTGATAACTTTTTTTACACTTAAAATACAATGACTGTTTTGATAACTTGTTTATAAAAGCTAGTATTGTTTCATGTTGTTTGGCTTTACAAACCAAAAGGGACATGTTTCATTTTCAGTTGACTACATGCAAAACCAATTTTAAGATAGCCTCACGGCACCTTTTGATTATTTCAGTAGTTTCTCTGATTTATAATTCTTTCTTTGCAACTTTCTAAGATTTAAATTAATGTTCAATCTTGTAAAATCATAGCTTCCCATTTATAACAGTTTATAGTCTTGAGAGGTTTTACTTAGGCACAAATAAGCAAAGCATCCAGAATCAGTATGCTTAATAAAAGTATGATGTAGAGCTCCTTTATAAGGAAGAAATAGAATTATTTTAAGCTTAGATTAGTGTGTTCATGCCCAAGGTTTCTGAATGCCTTCCCTTCTATTACCCTTTTCTTATTTTCTGTCTTGTCATCTTTGATTCATATGCTTAGCTAATGCAGAAAGATATGTTGACTTCAAGTTCAAATGATATAGCTTCTATGCTCAACTATTGCAGATATATATGTTAACTTCAAATGCTACAGCTTCTATGCTCAGCTACTGAGATATTTTCCGCAAACTGACTTAATGATACAATTTTTTACACAAATTATGCAGTTCCTTAAATATTGTGAATGGTTTTCTTAGGTTTTGTTTTTTAGTAGTTTCTCTGGTTTAGAATTCTTTCTTTGCAACTTTGTAAGATTGAAGTGTAAAGCATATGGCTCACATGCAGACAAGAATTTAGAAATCTATTTTTCTTTGAGATGTGTCCGAACCCCTTTGCATATTTCTACTTTGCAGTTTCATTCACCATAAAAACCACTGCATTCTAGACTCCAGAGGATCACTTATTTTTCCACTTATAAGGATGAAGCGGTTAGGAAAATAGGACCAGAAAAGTGCCTGTTATACTACTTGTTCACGCTTTTCCATTTGTTGTACTAATACTCCAGGTTTTTCCAATTGTTTTACTTGGCCTACGAGAGTTTGATTGGATTTTTTACACTGAGAAATTTAACCTTTTAGATTACTGAGCTTGAAATGAATTCCAGTTAGTACAATTATGATCTTTGTTTGTCATTTGAAGTCATTTTGTACCCTTCCTTCCCTAGCTAACATGACCTATGTCCTTCCTTTGCAGTGGTCATTAAATGCTGGTATTCCAACTTCCCAAATCTCCTCGAAGTTTAAGGTTTAGGAAGGCTAATTATCTTGGTGGATTCATTAGTCGTAGCGTTTAGAAATGGTTTTGGTGATTGTGGACTTGGCTGAGCATTTTCTTCACCTAAAAGTTCAAGAGACATTAAGTTGCAAGCTCTTCACTGCCTTCCTAAAATGGAAGCATTGCTATTATTGGAATCAAAACTTTAAAAATATTGTTATTTTGTTCTTCTGGTGAGTGCGCTTTGGCTACTCAAAAACTATTGAACCTGAAACGTAACTATCTAGTGTTTCATAGCTCCACATCTATGTTTTTATAAAATCCCCGTGGAGGTTATTATGAATATATGCTAATTATATAACATACATGATGTAATTAACATATGTATCCTCCTATTTTTAATGTCTTCCTGTTTCCCCGATTAAGTGATGTGAGCTTTACATTAGCTGCCACCAATTTCACATTAGCAGAACATTTAGAGACCGAGCTACTTAAAAGAATACTTGGTTGATGGCAATAATCAAATACATGATTATTGTAAGTGTGTAGAAACAAGAAGCCTGGGTTTCTTTCTCAAGTAGGTTTTAAACCTAAGTCTTTAATTTCTATTCTATGAAATTGTTCTCTTGAATCCTTTTCACATGCAGTCAATATACTATCTCTTATTTTCCGTTGCACCCACAGATTCCTCTTTAATTTCTAATCTATGACACTGTTCTCTTGAATCCTTTTCACATGCAGTCAATCTACTAATTTCCGTTGCACCCACATATGACTCTTTAATTTATAATCTATGATATAACTGGATATCTTCTAATATCTTTTGGGTCTTTGTTGTCTTTAGCTCTGCATTCAACTACAATCTTTGTTAATTTTGTTGTTGTATATGTAAATTTTGTTATGCATTTTGTTTGTTAATTTTGTTGTTGTATATGTTCAAACTTACAGAGAACTGAGTTGCTAATGTTTATGAATAGCATCACAATGACAAACTTATTGTACAATAAATTATACATGCTCTATGATAGATGGTTTCCAAAAATATTTCGGAAGACACGGTAATTTTGCAAGTTCTTTGGTTGCTGAGGGTAGCCTTAAATTTTGCAAGTTGTTTGGTTGTTGAGGGTAGCCTTAGCTCTGTTCTTGGACCTAGTTGTAAAGTGCACTGCCTAGAACTATTGATAACATTCATCTCCTCAATTCAAATCGAAGGAGAGAACTGTAAGAAAACTGAAATAAAGACTTGGAAATGCAATTAAGAACATTGGAATAAAAACTCAAAAATGAAAATAAAAGTGTCAGAAAACTGAAATAAAGACTCATAAATTAAAACAAAATTGTAAGAAAATTGTGCTATAATTGAAAAAACTAACCTTAATATAATGTGAAATGTTATGTGGTGTGTTCTGTGATGGTTTGTCTCCAGGGCTGGTGAATAGTTTGAATGTGAAACATGTAACCTCAGTAGTGGTTGAACTTCTTTTATAGTTTTTTGCAGTTGAATTTAATTGGTGACAATGATGGATATCGATTGCAATGGCTTCATTTTGCATGTGTGATCATGATTGAATTTGATGTGATCCACTGGGAATTTGTTTTTGTTGATCTAGGTGCTTTGATATGTTTTAATGGGAAATAGAATAGGTTGAATGTCATTTATTGAATTTATTGGGTGGGTGCCATTTATTGTACACAGTGGGTTTAAATGTTGTTATTGGGAGTGTGACATTTATTGAACACAATGAAGTGACTGCCTTATTGTACTTCTTGAATTGACCATTTTGGAAGGATAAATGGTTTTATGAGTTTGCTAGTTGAGACAATAGGATTTGTACTCTTAATACTTATTAAACTATTTATGGACAGTTGTGGGCTGAGTGGGCCCAGTCAATGACTTGGGAAATTTTGAACATAATTTAATATATATTTGGACTTCAAGTTATTTCTTTTTGTTCAATTATTAGTTTCATATATGTTTATTTTTGGTGAGCTGATAAGACCTGTACTATAATAATTACTGGTCCCTAGATAACATTAGACATCTCTCCCGTATATATATATATATATATATATATATATATATATATATATATATAATTGTTTTTAGTTATATAAGTTTATGGCTTCGAAAGCGGCGACCCAAAAAATCCATCAAAATTGCCTCGAATCACACACCAGCTAAACCATATAAAAGAGCCAAAAAAAGCCCCAACAAAAAATGGATATGCAAAACTAATTGGATTCGAGGCATATTTCACCGAATTATTACACGAATCTGGAAAGTCTACGATGATATAGAAAATGACATCACATATTTCGAGATATTAATTAGATAATACTACTGAACAGTGAAGAGAGGCATATGTTAGGAAGGTCTGACGAGTTGATGGAAGCTTTTGACTCGCAAGAAAAGGGATGCCCATTGCCGACCGAACCCCTTCTAGTCAATGATCCTCTACATATATAAGTCAAATTTCCTTAGATTTGATAAAGCAGAGGAGAACATGAACACGCGATCCATGATTTATGGTATTCTTAGGATATAAGTCAAGTTGAAGGTCTACAAGTACCTCGTATACCTTAATTAATTTTGTGAAACTTGTACCTTAAACGTGCGTACCTAGTATACTTTATAGCTCGAGCTTGACTTCTATTGAAACGGCCATAAATGAGTACATATATGCTTTTCTCTGGCCATATAGATTAAATTCAAACTTGCTGTCACAAGATTGTTACCCATTAATTGACCCTTTTATCTAAATTCTATAAAATGGAGAACATTAGTATGTGGTTTATAATTATTAATTCATAAAGATACACCCCCTTAAACTTAAGTTTGTTATCCATTCCTTAATTCTCTTTTCCCCAACTACATAAAATAAAGTAGAGCATGAGAATGAAATTATCAAACTTTTCATCATGGGAAAGGTTTATAGGTTTCTAATGGGGAGGAAAAGTTTATAATCGGTAAGTATAAATTAAATTAAATTAAATTAAATTTTAAGTATTTATTATCATGTAATTTTATATTAAATTATTACAGATTTATTTTAATTATGGATTTAGCAAGTTTTTAGATATGTAATTTTTTTCTAGAATGTAAAACTTAAAAAAGGTTTGCATCTTTAGAGATTGGAAATTTTTAGATACTTGATAGATTTATGGTTAAGATGGATATACATTGGTTTTATGTATTTGTAAATTTTTATTGTTAAAATTGCATATTTGAATGCAATGCTTAAATAGATACATTGTCTAAATAAATACAATACCTTGAAAATCCCTTTGGAATTTAGATTTTGTAAACCGCACATCTTAAACTTACAAACCCAACAAATTGGATTTCATAGAAAATTGATTGGAGAATATACCTAAAAGATGGTTGAAATGTAGAATAGTGAGACTATTTAAAATATTTTGACCTTAATTTTTTTTTTCAATTACTTTATATAATATATAAGCTTTTGTAAACAATAGTTTGCATATTAAATATATTTATTAATTTATTTTTAAATAAATGTCAATATTACTTAACCTTGCCTATTAAATATTTTATTTATAACTTAAATTAAATTCTTTAATTATTATTAATATTTTTGAAATTTCGTATAGCAATTTTATATTAAGAATTAAATTTATAGCTAATCTTTCTTTAATTAAAGTTAATTGAATTTGTCTACTTTAAATCACTTTTTATCTTTAGGTATTGAAATACTTTATTATGGTTGATATTAATTTTTTGGTTCACTCTCTATATAAAATTATATAAAATTCATATTGAAGTATATTAATTAATATGGAGATTCAAATAGTTTATTTAGTTTTTATATTTAATTTTTTTTAAAGCATAAAAATTATACAACAATGTTAGGCTTAAAATTGAAATTATAAGTTATTTTACTTTTAATTATATTATTTATTTTTAAAGTTGATATAAAATTATGTAATTTAATGTAGACATTGAAATATTTTATTTATAGTTAAGAGTACGAGTGATTTTTTTTACCACATTCTATTTAGTTGTAATACCCACAACAAAATGAGTGTAACATTATCAATGTTTATAATACTTTTTATTAAAACTAATCAAATATATATATTCATTTTTATTATAATTAACAATATTATTTATTTTTAAAGAATATATATAGTTTTACAAATTACAATGCCAACTTATTTATATTTAAAAAAAGATACCTGAATATTAATAAATTGTACATCTCCTTTATATTATTATTATTATTATTTTCCAATTTTAAGGTCAGCGTGAAGCCAGACACCAAATTGGTGTATAATACCACCTTATTTGTGGGACAAGGGGATTACCTCTAATAAATCTTTTTCTTGAATTCGAGAAGACAAACAAGAACATGATAAGTGATTTGTAATTATCAATTACAAATTTCTTATTAAAATAAAATAAAATCAATCAATAGATAACACTTAGCATGATTAGTGATTTGTAATTGTCAATTACACATTTCTTATTAAAATAGAATAAAATAAATCAATAGATAACACTTATATTTATAACGGATAGAAATCTTAAATTTTAGATATATCTTTAATAAGGATATACTTTAATATTATTAAAAGGTATACTTTATTAGTTCCTGCCGCCTGCGGCTAAGGCAGGGACTATAGGAATTGAAATGGAGGGGTTAACATTATTTTTAGCTGCTTAAACTTATAAGCACCAATGAATAACCAAAGTTTTAATTTTTACATTCTGAGTATATTCTTCGTGATCCAATAAAATGTTTTACTATCTTATTTGGCCTCATATCGAGGCAATAAGATATATTTCATAAGTTATAATCATTAATATCCCTTATATAAGATAGAGTAATGCTATGCTAGATTAATGCTAACATTAATCATCAAACATTTAATGTTTACAAATATATCAATTCTCAGTGAATTATTTATAGAATGTAGCCCAAACTGTTGCACGACGGAAGATAGGCCTATGGAATAGATTATACGTTGTTCATTGCATGATTGATTACACGCGGCTAGTCAATTTCCTGAAACATGTCCTTATCCTGTCACATTTCTTCGTTTTTCTTAACCTGTTTCATTTTCTGTGCTATGTGCTGAAGACATAATTCTTCATTTTCTCCACTATGTGCTGAAGACATAATTCTACAGCTCCTTGCTGAAGACATAATTCTTCATTTTCTCCGCTATGTGCTGAAGACATAATTCTTCAACTCCTTTTATATGCTGTGTGCAGAGAAATAATTCCTCTCTTGCAATTCTCCATGTAGAACAAAAAAATAAATTAAAACTTTCAATTCCTGGGAATTCTTTAGTACTAGCCTGACAGAGTCTTTGAATTCTGTAATAGCAGCCTACATGTTTCATTTTCTCTGCTATTTTTTTCCCCGTCAATTCAAGAAGCCTTCCCAGGATAACGCTACGCCCCATTTAGGTACAGTTCGAATACACTAGATTCTCCATTAGTGTTTTCCAACTGCAGGCTTTGGAAACTATAGGCTTTGGGCTTTTTTCTCCGTTAGCGCTTATGTTCCGAAGGAACCGGAAGAACCTGAAATAGGCTAGCACTTATCTTTTTGTTTTTTATTCCATGTTCTTTCTTTTTTTATTCCATCTTGTTGTGTTTTATTCCATGCTGCCAACTGCAGGGTTATTTTTCAGTTTTTTATTCCATGCTGTCAACTGTAAGCTTTGTTCTCAGTCGGTGCTTATCGTTGGAAGAGGTGGAGGACCCTGAAACCTTTTAGCACCTATGTTTCTATTTTTTATTCCATGCTGCCAACTACAGGCTTTGTTCTTGGTCGATGCTTATTGCGGGAGGAAGCGATTATCCCCAAAAAAATTATGGTATTTATGCAAGGCACAAACACTCTCTTACCATTTTAAAATTTTTTTCAGTAACTCTTACATTTCTAATTGATAATTTACAGAAATAAATGTGTCATTTATAGTGAAATGCGGTACTTGTCTTGTCATGTGAAAGAGATTTCCACTGCCTTTTGCAATGTATGACAACAACAATGAAAAACTTACAGTAATCAAATGCAATTTAGCTCCTGCACTTTTAATGTTAAAAAAATATTGAATAATACATAGCTGAGGAGGGCACAAACTAAGAATCACTTAATAATAAGGCATAGGTTCTTACATAGTTAAAAATACCTTTGTGACTTCTGATAATGACACCATCTATTTTATCGATGTTTGTAATATTTAACTTATTATGCCTAGTCTATTCTAGACGTTTTAATTTTTCTTGCATTTTGGGACTGTAATGTAATTTATGGAATAAGATATTTCTTGTTTTTGCTTATGTATTCCTTCCATTATTTTCCAGATTTAATATTAAGGTTTGCATTTCTTTACTATCGGTGAATAATGCATCTATCCCCTTTTGGTTACATTTCCTGATCGCTCCTTTTCGCTATTCCACCATTAGGTTGTTGTTTTTTTTTCCTTTTCACAATAGTACAAGACTCAAATGTTTGCTGGTAATACTTGTATATTTTCAAAAAATTACACGTACTGATTATTACAAATAGATAATTTTGCTACGTTTGGTTTATGGATCTCGATTATTGCCATACCCTTCTAGATATCTAACAGTAAATATCTATTCGGCCGATTTGAACACTATCTTTTTTAATAACTTTGTACTTCACCACTAGCTTAAATTGGGAAATTTTCTCGCACCAAAATTTAATTCTTTCTTATACAGTAGAATTGTTTTCCGAGAGGTATGTATTTTGGGTTCTAGCAATAAATTTATTGTTGGCCTACTCATATTTAGAAATTTATACCTATCCTCATGTAAAAGTCTTGAATGCATAGCCCCCTCATCGATTCAAACTCAGAATCTATTGGACATTTGATTCATTCCGATTACCATTATTTTCAATCTATAACTGTTATATTATTTTAGTAGCATGAATGAACATATGGTATTGTCTCAGAAGGAAGGCAGTATACGGTTCAATCATCATGAATCAGATGATTTGACATTGGCAAGTACTCATCGCAGATAAATATAATAAGAATAAGCAACAAGCTCTAGAACTCCGTTTGAATCCATTGGCCTCAAATCTCAAAAGTTCCTCATAATTGAGTCAGACATATGCTTGTCTTAATTCATTCCTATCATTGGCCAAATGAAATGATCTACACCAGCAACTGTTTACAAAAATTAAAGTCCAAAACAAAATACAGAAGAATAACATTGAAGAATCGAAGCAACATAAGAAGCATACACAGAAATCTTAAAGTGTTGCAACATGAGAGGGGATCAGATTATGGTGGTGATATATTGAGGTCTCGTTTAACAGAAAACAAGTTCGACCCAGCTTTCCTTACTGAGATCTTGAACAGTTACCTAAACAAAGTAGCCTCGTTCTAACAACAATGTGGCCAAGTTCCTGAAAATTTTATAAGCATCATCATCTTTGGCAGGAGATTATGCAGGAATGCCTAGGATCCAAGTTGAAAGAGAGCCTACTTGGGAATCGATCATTGGACCTCCTACTCTTCAAATGCACTAAAGCAAATCGAAAGACAATTCCTCTCAAATCCTGTTGTATTACTTACTCTTTTTGATGTTCGTTTGAAAGGTGGCCCTCAACCGAGAATGTTTCTTGCATCCAAGTCCACATGTCATTCAAGTGTTTACAGGTGTTGTATGTCATTCAAGTGTTTACAAATTACTTTATAAAATCACATCCCAATAATGCATATGCCCATGTAATTTCATCGGAAGTATAGTTTTAACATGCGTCACTACATGAGTTTGTTGCATTATTTTTAATAAATCACCAATACATGAGTTTGTTGCGTTCTTTTTAATAAATCACCATAGTATTCATGTTACAATATTTGAAATTCGAGGCCTGATTTAAACGACAGTCTACGTGTATAAAAATATCAGAGTTGTAAGACATCGAACATGACAATCCGGTTAGAATACGAGTATAAAAAGATTTACCTGTCAGATATTGAACATCGCAGTGGGGATTCAATAGGGTCTGATTGCCTGCAAATTGCAGGTTCAGTACTTTAGCTTTGTTTGATGGTCAATGAAAAAAATAAATTTTAGGGATTTCATTGTGCCAGGAATGGTCCTACTAAATCACCAATATAATCCGGTATTCTATTTCGAACCTCAAAGTCTTCTCTGGCTTTCTATTTCGAACGTATTGCATTGTGCAAGGACACATGTGAAAATAATTATACATAAAATCCGGCTGGCTCAAGGTAATCTGCTGCTCCAACTCTAGCTGGCTCAACGTAGGGACTAGCTGCCTTGCAGCCATCCTTGTTTTCTTTTGGTGCTGGCAATGACTTTTTATTTATTTATTCTGGCCAAATCCAAAGCACAAGCCAGTCATTTTGTCTCTACTAGTCAGGTTATAATTCATCTTAAACCATGAATGCTAAGACTAAAGGCTCAGCTTAAACTTCCTCAGTAAGGCTTGGTTTAAAGTTTGACTTTATGGAGACACTCAATGATAATGAGATAATTTTTGATGTGGTGTATATGTGAAGTAGAAATATTAGGGGCTTCTCACCAAGTTATCAAAATTGAATTTGTGATGTGGTGTATATGTGAAGTAGAAATATTAGGGGCTTATCATCAAGTTATCAAAATTGATATTTTTTTTCACCTTTTAGAGTGGTTAAAGTTTATTGGAGATGAGTAATCCAAAAAACATCTTTGAAATTATTAATTATAAAATATTATAAAATGGGTAATAAATCTTATAAAATTTCAAAATAAAGGATATATTATGAATAATTTAACAATATTTTAAATCTTAGTTATTAATTTAATGGGTATTGTGTCTTTCATATTATATGAGGATGGATGTGAACTATGGATTAGATTTAGCATACAATTTTTGTTATTTTTTTGACATCTAAGAATTAAAATCATTTTTATTTTTATTGGCTTTCATGTATTCTTTGATATGGTGTACCCTCTCACAACATTAAGTCTTTTAGGTAGATCAAACTTAAATAATCCTACCACTATATTCGCATATGTAATATTTAAGTGTCATTTAATGAATTTTTTTAGGAAAGTTTAGACATTTTGATTTAATTTCAAGTTAATTGTGAGAATTGATGTTGGATTTAATGCCTACTCTTAAATTGTTTATATCTCATACTCACAATAATGTTGTTTTCTTTGCTATCATTTTCTATTATCTTGGCTCTAGAAAACACCAAATGATCTGAGTTTTGGAAGGGAGTGAAATGATATACAAATTTATAACCAAAACACAAAGATGTAATGAAACTTGACTTCTATTAATAAGTGGAAAATGCTAAAATTGTATAAATGTGGAATGTAAACAAACTAGCTTGAATGGTGGTTGCGTATCTCTGAGAAGAGATGTGACGGCTACACATCTCCGTCGAACTGTGCTACAATGAGGCTCGAAGGTCTTTTTATCATAAAGAAGCAATGAGAAACCCTAAACATCCAAAAAACCTAACCCCGAGAGATGAAGCACCAAAGGATTTTGGGCCCCAATGGGGTGAGTTGGAACATCAACTTCATGGGGTCATTACTTTGGTGTATGATATTTGTTTACACACATGATATTTCATTCAAAAGGTCTATCTCGGAAGTGCAATTCTCTACTATCATTAGCCTTTTTCCCCAAAAAATATCGTTTAGTGCCTCAAAACGACTCTAGAAGTTAAGGAACTTGAAATTGTAGAAAATAAAATTTTCCAAAATAGAAAATTGTTTTGTGAGCTAGTGAAATATGTGGGTCAACACCAATATCCACCCAGATCAATCATCCTCCCTTATGAAGCATTGGTATCCATTTTTTTGAGTGCTTCCATGAGATGACAAAATTTTCATTGAACTTGGTCGTTGGTGAGCCATTTTCCATGGTTTAAGAGTTTTTTTTATTTGAAAACATGATACACTTAGATAATTTGTTGGCGAGTACCCTTAATCTGTGTCCCCAAGAAGTTATCAATTATGACTTGTTCAATCCAATTTGGGTTGAACTCTGTTCTAGTGTTAATTGCTCTATCATTTCTAATGTGTTCAACAATGGTGGAAAGTATGGTTGATGGTGTTCCACATTGAACATTGGGTGCAGGCAAAGGAAGGGAGGGATACTTTTCTCGAAGCATTGTGACCCACAACCTTGGTGATGGTGTAAGTTCCATAGTGGAGCAGTGGAAAATTTTAATGGGTCCCTACTAGGCGTTCCTTCTACAAATACAACCAAACCTTTTCTCCCACTTAAAAATTATGTGGCATCCGATGATGATTATGGAATTATTTGTACTTAGCATTGTAATTTTTAAAGATGTCTTGAACCTGTTGGTGGATGTACTGAATTTGTTCAATAAACTTGGTGGCTTTGTCAACGTCATATTGAACATGTGCATATTCTACCTGTTTAGTTGCAAGGGTCAGTGTGACATCAATGGGACCCAAGGCTTCAAATCCTAAACCCACTTAAAAGAGGTTGTGGCCAATTGATTTGTGGAGAGATTTTTTGTAGTTGATTTGAACTTAGGGGAGACTCTCATCCCATGTTCATGTATCATTGGAATAGAACATGTAAAAGATATGTACGATCATCTTATTGACAATCTCTATTTGGATATTAGTTTGGGGTTGAAAGGCAGTTGATTTGGTGAGTTTGGTGTCCAATAATAACTAGAGACTTGACCAAAATACGCTTAATAGCCTATTATCTCAAGTTGATATGATGGTTTGCAGGATTCCAAAATTTACCCACACATGTTCAAAAAAGAGCTTTCCATTTGCTTTTGTTGTGATATTCTTCTTACAAGTAATCAAAATGGCCATCGTAGAAAATCTATTAATGACCACAAATGCACAGTCATTACGATGGTTAGTAGAAGGAATGGAAAACATATAGTCCATCGAGATGGAGTACCTAGGTCATTTAGGAGTAAGTAAAGGGGTGTACAGACCTTTCTTCTTAATAGTTGGTTTGGAAATGACATAGGTGGTGCGAGACCTAGTAAACTTACCAAAATCTCATCGAAGTTTTGGCCAAAAAAAAATGTCTGCAATATTGCCACATTCTTCTCCATACCAAAGTGCCTTTCTACTTGAATATAATGTTCATCCTAGACCAGCTTGGCATTCTCGCTTAAAGGAACAAAAAAGTGTCCCAGGTAGTACAACAGTGCATTCTAGAAGTGGAAATTTGGAACTTGCTTGTCTGCCATCAAGATTTGGTATTTGGCAACGAATTTTGAGTCCCTATTATATCACTGTGGCCACCCAAAAGTCTTGTGCCCACAAGAGTTGAGAACTGTGGTGAGTGCCACAACGAAGGGCGAACTAAGGCAGTATACAACACGATTGGTGCTACCATTCTTGATTTCAATGTTTTAATCGAATTGTTGCATGTATGCAGACCATTTCTGATGGTAGTCATTCTGTCACTTATTTTTTGTTTGCATAAATTGAAAAGGCTTGTGATTTTGTGGATAATCGTTTCCTTTACTAGAATATAATGTTTCCACTGTCGGTCGAGCGATCAGGCTACACAATGGAATACATCTCCTTATCATAGGTGAGATATCTTTGGACATTATCATAAAGTGTTTCATTGTAATAGGCCACCAAATATCCTTGTTGAATGAGGACTACACCAATAGCATAGTGAGAGACATTCATCTCAATCTCAAATGGCTATTGTGGGTCTAATTGTTAGGTAAATTGACTCCGGGTAAGAGTCAAGGTTGACCAGGTTAAGCAATCAGGTGGTTTTGGGGCACATGGTATTGTACACCCATGGTTTTAAACTCATGGTATTGCATGTAATGGAGCCTATAAAAGGCTTGGAGGACTTCATTGTAATGTAGGCCTGGATGTGAGCGGTGAAGGCTCACTTGGCTGGATTGGCCAGGGTTTTGGCCAAGGCTAATGAAATTTCATTCAGATGGGTTTTCCGTGGAGTTTGGGGTTTTTCCCGGTTAAACATTTGTGTTTATGCTTATGATTTGTTGCTAGTTATGTTTAATTATTCCTCTCGGTAATTAGTTAATATTCTCTTGTAAATTGTTTATTTATTTGGTATCAAAGCCATATTTGACTTCAGAGGGACGCTTTTGTTGCCAAGGGTTTTATTGGCGTGTGAATGGAGATATGATTTGTTGCATTGATGTGGATCTAGATCTGGAATGTAAGGGTTTAGAAGAGTTATGGTCGCAGGGCAAGTTTGGGCTACTGAGATATGAGATCCTAGAAAGGATCATGGCCATATAAAATCGATAAAGCGATTGTGTCACTATTGGATGTGATAAGTGGCTCTGATGTTGGGAAAACATATGAAAATTCTCGCCTCACCACATTGAAGAGCCAATGTGGGAGAAAGCTCTGCCACTACAGGAGGGACAATATGCCTAACTACACGATTTTTCTTGGGAACCACTAGAATAGTCGCCTGAAGATCGAGGTAGATGGGGAAAGCGTGGTGGACATGGTGAGGCTCAAGATCTGCTCCTCGTCGAACTTCCAGAGCTTATGGATTAGGGTATGAGAATATGTGCAGACAAATTTTTTACGTGGTTGGATATGACAACGTGAGATGGGCATGAAAAGGAAACACTCGGGCCATGTCGAGGAGGAAGACCGTGACTATGGTGGTATTGGAGAATACGAAAATGAGGCATGAAATTGTTGGTCACATGCGATGTAGTCAGTGCTGAGGCACAAGAGTATAACAACATGAGGTGCTGGCAGTGTGGGAAGACAACAACGAGAACAAAATTGTCGTAGGAAAGTCCCAAGATGATCAAGAGGGCAGGAGCGAGCTAGGCTACAAGTCTTTGGTCAAGCACCAAGACAGCCTTGACCTCCTTGCCGCTCACGTGTTATAGATTTCCATCTGGTGCGATGTTGGAGAGAGCTTGGCCACTTTCATGCACGGGCATTCTCATCGAAAGCGTGAACCAAGCTAGGTCGTACTTTGAAGGATATTGGCGATTGCATAGTTTGGACAGAGAGTTGAAATAGATGTGTGAATGGAGTGATGGGATATTGTCTTGTGGTGGCACACAACCCGAGAAACAAAGAGAAAAGGATATCGACCTGTGAAAGTAGGAGGAGAATGACAAGGTTGAGGAGGACAGAGCTGTGAAGAAGTTGCCGGCTTGCCAATGGTGCTAAGTTCTAGGATTATGCCTCCAATCATCTCGGCTGCACCATGACATGAATTCCTTAGTGGATGGTTGCATTCGAGATGGAACTCCTGCTGTAGAGATGTGCATGGAGTAGGCTCTCAAAACGATTATGCAAACAATGCTTGATATTTATTATAGTGCCCATGATAATATGCGCATAGCGACTATTTTTTTTTATTAGTAATGGGCGATCACACCCTCTGGAAGAATAAGAATGATTTCCTCACAATGTAGCTTTGACATATTTTTGAAGTGCATCGTGGCCCATGAGAGTTGAAATTGAGATCTGGACAAAAGCGAGCATGGCGTGGAGAACATATTGCAACAGTTAACTGGTTTTGTGGACCGGTGTAGTTATATAATTGTGAAGATTATATGCTCTACAATTATAAAGAGAATGTAGGGTAGCAAGGAGAGAGGATGTACTAAGATTGCAACAAAATATAAAATAAATAAATATAATGGAGTTGATTTTTGCATGTAAATGGGCATATGTTGTAAGACCTGGTATGGCATGTGTACCCCTGGGTAATTAGGGGTAAAGTTTGGGTTAGACCTAGGTGATAGGGGGAATGCCAAGTTAACAATTGCCCTGGGTAAAAATTTGAGGGGGGTGGATCTAGAGTGAGCAGGGTTGTCTCATTTAGCATTTTTGGCTAGATTTAGTCAAGAAACCCCAAGTCAAGTTTAAGGGGGGAATATTAGGTAAATTGACTCAGGGTTAGAGTCAAGGTTGACCAGGTTAAGCAATCAGGTAGTTTTGGGGCACATGGTATTGTTCACCCATGGTTTTCAGCTCATGATATTGCATGTAATGGAGCCTATAAAATGCTCGGAGGACTTCATTGTAATGTAGGCCTAGATGTGAGCGGTGAAGGCTCACTTGGCTGGATTGGCCAGGGTTTTGGCCAAGGCTAATGAAATTTCATTAGGATGGGTTTTCCCTAGAGTTTGGGGTTTTTCCCGGTTAAACATCTGTGTTTATGTTTATGATTTGTTGTTGGTTATGTTTAATTATTGCTCTCGATAATTAGTTGATATTATCTGGTAAATTGTTTCTTCACTAATAAGATGAGGATTGTCGCAAAGTAAAGACAATATTTTAGTTTATCGAATGTTTTTTGATGTGACTTAGACAAATAAAAAGAGAGAGAAATAATTCTTAAATGAAAAACTCGAAGAAAATAAGCATTTTTTATTGAGAGAATTGAGAAAGATGTAATGTAGCAAGAAGAGAAGCGCAACTATTCACAAACGAAACAAGGGTATAAAATAAGCATGTTTGATTGAGATGGTCAGGAAACATGTAATGTAGCAAGGACATAGGGCCTAGTGTTCAAAATTTAACACGTCACAACCCTTCTAGAGGGGTCTAACACATCTCAGAAGGGTGATGTTAAAATTATCCATCGAAAAAAAATGTTGGTTTTTATTTCTACTAGTTTAAAAAAAAATTAAATAATATGAGGAAATTCCCCATGAAGGGCTGCTACCAACTGGATAAATTTCCAAATATCTCCAGATGCTAAACCACTGGTTGAACTTGCATTTGCATTGCTCCTGTTTCTAAAATCGTATGCAACCATTCTTTGAACAATTGGTTTCAGCAATTATTCAGAAGATAGGTTATAGTCTTTCACCATCGTTTCAACTGTCAGTTCAACGATTACTTCGAAGTCATATGATTTTGTAATAAATTTCCATAAATCTCAATCGAATTACAGAGTTACAAGTTTCCAGCATTGATAATTACCTCACTTCTCTTGTATTGATATTCATTGTCTTGCACTGCTGCTTTCACAAAAAATCTAGTCACAGTTCTTGGTTCTGCCATTTCAGTGTGTTTCTTCATTGCAGTGGTCATTTCTTAAATATCTAGAGGCGAAGTTTGGTTTTTAAGATTTGTGGATTCATCGGTTGGAGGCGAATGGTGGATTCATCGCGGGAGGAGAATGTATACATGGCAAATCTTGCTAAGCAAGGAGAGCACTATGAGGAGATGTTGGATTTCATGGAGGTGGGGGAGCTTACAATGCAGTGGAGGTTTTGGAGGTGGAGGAGCTTACAATGTAGGAGGGCACCCTGGAATCTATCTCCTAGTAGGGCCTCCTGGAGGATCATCTCCTCCATCTAGCAAATGAGGAGAGCAGGGGCAGTGATAAGCATGTGATCACCATCAGGGAGTACAGGGCGACGCTTTTCAATATGTGTGAGGGAATTCTCTGCCTCCTCAACTCCCATATCATTCCTTCTTCCATGGTCGTGGAGTCCAAGGTCTTCTATCTCAAGATGAAGGGTGATTACCATTGATACCTTATGGAGTTTAAGAAAGGCACCGAGAGGAAGGAGGCTGATGAGAAGAAGTTTGGGCGGGATATTGCTGTGGCAGAGCTTGCTCAAACACATCCTATTAGGCTAGGGTTGGCTCTTAATTTCTCTATATTTTACTATGAGATTTTAAATTCACCAAACAAAGCCTATAATCTTGCAAAACATGCATTTGATGAGGCGATCACTGAGATAGATACCTTAGGTGAAGATTCTTACAAGGAAAAAACTCTCATCATGCACCTCGTTCGTGGAAATATAGCTTTGTTGACCACAGACATGCAAGAGGATTTGTTGAAAATTTCCACCGTTGTTGAAAAATAGGAGAAGATATTGTTGAGGGCAGGAGAAGAAAATCGGAAGAGGGATGGGAATGTTTGTGTATGGAGGCATCAAGGCGGCCACTCCCATCGCATCACATGGAGTTTATGCTTGTATATAACTCTTCTGAGGGTCCTCCTAGGCACCGAGGAACTCTATACATGAACTCTCCAGGATCCGAGTCTTCAAGTGTTGCATCACAATGTTGTCGAGAATAACACATCTGCGGTCAGAGATATGATTAACAAGGTGTGTTCTTCAATCACTCACAACATGTAATTTTTTTTAATCTGCCATTGAAAAGCCCTTTCTTCAGATGGAGGAACTGTAAAACTTTGTATCATTTACAACAACTTAAATTTGGTCATTTTTTAGCTTTACATGCTGGATAAATGGGGAATAAAATGCCCCTTTTTCGGAAGAGGCATTGCTCTAATCAAGCGAGAAAAATCTAGCTCAAATCACCAAAACATTGGTTTAAATGTATGCGACCGATGCCACAGATCAAGTGTGGGCATCCAAAAACATGCAATCTTAACTAGTGGATTTCACGAGTACATTAATGAAAAACGTAATTTTTGTTTTTAATTTAAATATTTATTTTATAGTTACAGATGAAAGATGTTGATATATTTGTGATGAAATTTAATAAAAGAGTGATACCAGGTTTGTAATTTCGAATTTATTAATATAATTTTTAATTTCACATTTTTGAAAAAAAAATCAACATTTCTCAATGAACTTTTTGACTGAATTGAATATTTAATTTTGATTATGTTATACAAGTACATATTTTTGAAAAAAATCAACATTTCTCTGATTAAATTGGATGTTCAATTCTAATTATGTGAGAAAATGTCCTATAAACCAAGTAGGTTTCAAAAAGACATGAAAAACAAAAAGTAGAAATCAAAAGTGCTTGCCTTGATAAAGAAGGAAAACACTTATACAATCATTTAAGTTCTTAGGACATATTTATTATGTAATATAGATTCAAGATAGATAACTTAAAAAAACTCTTGAAATAAATTTGATTGAAAATAAATATAACAATAATATAATAATATACTATTGTCAATAAAAATATATATTTTTTAAAACTTTTCATTATAAAAAAGACAGCATGAATATATACTCTTCTAATTGAAAATAAAACAAGCACTTCAAATTCAAATTTTATCCCAGCAAAAGAGCAATGACGTGCAAACGAAACAAGGATAGAAAATAGGTATATTTGATTGATACGGTCAGGGAAAATGTAAGGTGGCAATAAGAGAGGGCCCGCAATGGTGCAGGGAGTGGCAAACGAACTAAGGGTGGAAGATAGGTGCCTTTGATTGTGACGGACGGGGAGGGAATGTAATATAGCGATAAGAGAGGGCCCGCAAAAGAGCATGGACTCGCAAACAAAACAATGGTGGAAGATACGGTCGGGAAGGGCATGTAATGTAGCAATAAGAGAGGCCCCCCAAAAGAGCAGGGACTCGCAAACGAATCAATGATAGAAAATAGGTGCGTTTCACTGTAAGGATGGGGAGGGCATGTGATGTAGCCCGCAAATGACCAGGGACTCAGAAGGGTAGAAATTAGGTACGTTTGACTGCGAAGGACGGAGAAGGCATTTAATGCAGGAATAAGAGAGGACCCGCAAAAGAGCAGGGATTCGCAAACGAAACAAGGGTGGAAGATGCGTATGATTTTGATGGACAGTGGAGGGCATGTATTCTAGCAAGAAGAGAGGGCCCGTGAAACAGCAGGGATTCACAAACGAAACAGCGCAGGGCCCGCAAAACCGCAGGGATTCGCAAACGAAACAACCGTACCCACGTTTGATTGTGATAGACGGGGAGGGCAGGCGAAGCTTATTTTCGAGTGTATAGACCCATAAATGTTGGGAAGGAAAAAGCTTATTGTAGGATTAAAGTAGGTACAGCAGGTACATCATTTTGGGGCTAGCATTTTTTTCTCTTAAGTATTTATGGGTTTATAACTCTAAAATAAACTTAGCAGGAGAGCAAGGGAGGACAATTAATATAATAAGAAGAGAAAGCCTGTGGAAATGAAAAGAAAGTTAAAATTTAGATACTTTGATTGGGCTCAATGGTTAAGAACTTGTGAGTCTTTTTAGAAGTCACAGGTTCAAAATTAGCTTGATAAAATTGTGTATTAGGGAACATGATCAGCTAAAAAGCTAAAGAAATAAACACCCCATTGACGGTGATGGCCCACAAAAGAGCGGAGTGGATATGCAAACATAGCTGGATTCGAGGCACATTTAACCCAATTATTACAGGGATCTGGAAAGTCTAAGATTTGATAGAAAATAACATCACATATTTCGAGATATTACTTAGATAATAGCATCCAAAAGGTCTGACGATTTGATGTAACCTTTTTACTTGCAAAAAAAGGATATCGGCCGACTCGATGATCCTGTCCACAATTTGATCTTAAATTTGATAAAGGAGAGGAACATGAACATGCCATCCTTGAACGACAAGGAGAGCATCTATATACGCATTGTTGGGATATAAGTCAAGTTGAAGGTATAAATCATAATGCAGGTTAAAGATTTTATAAATTAGTTTGGAAAATAATTGAAATTTTGATAAGGTTACTATAAATTTTGTAGATTTCTTTTAAAATTTGGATTATAATTATTAAATTTTAAAATTTTGGGTGTCAATTTTTTTTTTGTTAATATTAAATTTATGATTTTTATATTTTTTTTATATAGTAAGTGAAGAAAAAAAACAAAAAACAATAACAACACTCCAAATTAATTTATAAAATCAATAAACAATACTTAAATGAATAAACAACACCTCAATGTTATGGAGTTGTTTAACTAGACGGAGTAATTGCTTCAACGACCAAAATTGGCTAGAATCCGGGCCAAAAAAATTTAAGAAATCTTATAGTAACCGTGTTTGAATCATGATTTTGATGGTGGAAATGGATTCAGCACCATCAAAAACCTCGAAAACACCTAAAATATTAAAATTTGATAATTATAATATAGATTTACAAAAATTCCTACCAACTTTTTTTAAAATCTTACTAAAATTTCCATGATTTTCAAAGTGAAAAAATAATCTAATTAAACTACAACAAATAATATTATTAAAATATAAATCAAAATTGAAAATATAAAATTATGTCATATATCTAAATTTTGTATAACTTATACACTTACCTAGCATACTCTAGAGCTTATAACTTGTTACCATTAATTGACCCTTCTTTCTAAATTCTATAAAGTGGAGAACATGAGTATGTGCAATAATTAATTATAATACCCTTTGGATATACATAAATTTTTAGTTTGTTATCTATTCATAAATTGGCTTTTCCTTGAACTCCATAAAATAAAAATAAACTGGAGCATGAGAATGGAATTATCAAAATTTTCATTCATTATGGGTAGTTATAAATTAAATTTAAATTTAAGTATTTATTATGATAATAAGAATAGTAAGGTAGTTTATTATGTAGATAAAATGTTATTACACAATTTTATTATTATTTAGCAATTTTTTAAAGAGATCAAATTTTTTGACATGTAAATTTCTTTTAGAGTATAAAATTTGGAAAATTTTATTATGTAGATAAAATGTTATTACCATTATTTAGCAATTTTTTAAAGAGATCAACTTTTTTGACATGTAAATCTCTTTTAGAGTATAAAATTTGGAAAAAGTTTACAGCTCAAAAAATTGAATAATACTTTGAAATCTCTTTAACTTGGATTATGTAGACTACACATCTTAAACTTACAATTCCAACAAATTTAATTTCATAGAAAATTGATTGGGGCCCAAATTTAAATTAATGAGATTATTTGAAATGTTTTAAGGCTAAGATTTATTTTTCAATTTCTTTATATAATATATACACATTTGATGTGTAAACTATATTTTCCATATCAAAATGTTTTTTAATGATATTTTTTAAATATATGCAATTTTTTATTATTAGTCTTGCTAAAATACCTTGCCATTGGGAGATCATTGGTTCAATTCTACTAAAAGTCCTTGGGTTAGGCCAGGATTAGTTTGGCCTCAGATGTTGTCCCTCCATACCCTGTTTTCCATTGAAATATATATGTGTGTGTGTGTGTGAGAGAGAAAGACCTACCAGATTTTCCATTGATATATATATGTGTGTGTGTGTGTGTGTGTGTGTGTGTGTGTGAGAGAGAGAAAATATAAGTTTTTTTATACATTTAATTACTGTATATCTTTCTAAAGTTGATATAAAATTATGTAATCTAATTATATTTTGAAATATTTTTTTATTATTGACACTGAGAATGAAATATATTTACTACATCAATAATGAACTAAGTGAAAAAAATAAGAATAAGATTGTCTATATTTTATAATAGTTTTGATTAAAACTAATTTCACATATATCAGTTTATTTTTATTTGAAAAAAGATACAGTGTCAACTCAAAATTAAGTAAGAAAGAAATTACACATTTCTCAAATATTAAATTGTTAGACATTCTCTTTGATAAAAAAAAATAACAATAAATTAAATAAAAAATAATATGTTATAAAATTTACATTAATTTAAATCATATTAAAAATGAAAAAAAATCAAATTTCTTCATCTATAATATAAAATTAAATAATCAAAACATTTAAAAATTCTATTAATACTTACATAAATATTAATCTAAAATAACTTTTAAATATAAATTTAATTTCATCACACAAAATGAAACATAAATATTTTCATTTAAAATTATAATAAAAAAATATAAATTAAATTAAGTTCGTTCATTATTATAAAAGAAAAGTTGTTACTCATCGATTCAGAATATATAAACCTGCAACATAAATATGAAATTATTAAAATTTTCTTTTTCAAATTATAGTAAAAAAAATATAAATTAAGTTAAGTTCGTTCATTATTATAAAAGAAAAGTTGTTACTCATCGATTCAGAATATATAAACCTGCCACATAAATATGAAATTATTAAAATTTTCATTTTCAAATTATAATAAAAAATGATAAATTAAATTAAGTTCGTTGAAAAGTTATTACTCATTGATTCAGAACATATAAACCTGCTTTTTATAATTGATAGTTATAAATTAAATTTAAGATTGTTATCACAAAGATAATTTTGTTCTCTACCAATCAAACTTTTTTCTTGAATTCCAGAAGACAAAGGAAACTATGATCAAGTGATCTATAATTGTCAATTATAAATTTCTCATTAAAATAGAATAAAATCAATCAATGGATAATTCACAGTTACATATTGTAATGGATAGCAATCTGAAATTTAAGATATATCTTTAAACTTTATTTTCTTTTGGAGCCAGTAATGGCTTTTATTTATTTATTCAGGTCAAATCCAAAGCACGGGCCATTCATTTTGGCATTTTTTTCTATACTAGTCAGGTGAATAAATCCAAAGCACGGACCATTCAATTTGTCTATACTAGTCAGGTTATTAGGCGCTTCTCATCAAATCATCAAAATTGAACTGGTTCGTCTTTTCCAGCCGTTCAAGTCTATTGTAAATGAGTAATCCATAAACTGCCTTTCAGAAATGTAAATTTTTGAAATTACTTGTTATTTATGAAGGGAATAAATATTATAGAATTTTAAAACGACAGCATAGTATTATGGTTAACAATCTCACAATTTCTCAACTCCCAAATCTTAGTTATTAAATGGTGTGTGTTTTTCATATTATATGAGGATGGATGCGAATTATTAGTAAGATTTAGGATTTAATTCTTATTACTTTTCGTTGACATTTAAAAATTAAAATCGTCTTTATTCGCATGAATCTCGCATCGACTCTCATGTATTCTCACGACATTAAGTCTATCACGTAGATCAAACTTCATAATCCTACATTGTATTGGCATATACACCATTTAGATGTCACTCAATGAATTTTTTTAGTAAATCTTAGACACATACTCTTTCAAAATATCTACTTGAATTCATGTGTTATGAACATTTCTCATATTTATTGATGTGAGAATTAGCATTGGATTTAAAGTCAAATTTTAATGTATTTATATCTTACACTTATCATAATGTTGGTCTTTTTGTTATTTTTTCCTATTCTATTGGCTCTAGAAAACACTAAATGATTCAAATTTATGAAGGGAACAAAATGATATATAAATTTATAACCAAAATATAGAGATGCAATCAAACTTGACTTCTATTAATAAATGGAAAATGCTAAAACTATATAAATGTCGAATGAAAACAAACTAGCTTAAATGATGATAGCTTATCTCTTAGAAGAGATGTGATGACTATGTGTCCTTACTAAACTATGTTACAATGAGGCTCAAAGGCCTTTTTATCATTAAGAAGCAAGGATAAACCCAAAAAATCCAAAAAACCTAATCCTAGGAGGTGAAGCGTCAAAGGCTTTTGGGCCCTAATGGGGTGAGTTGGAACATTAAATTCATGGTGTCGTAACTTTGGCATACAATATTCATTTGACATGCATCATAGCCTGTTGGAATGGTCTATCTTAGATGTACATTTTCTGACTGTCGTCGGCTTGATTCTTCAAAAACATTGTTCAGGGTTTCAAAACGGCTCCAAAATCTCAAAACCTAAAAATTGTAGAAAAAAAACTACGAAAATAGAAAATTATGTTGTCAGTTAACAAAAGTAGGTGGGCACCGATATCCACCTGGACTAGTCTTCCCCTATTGTGAATAAATGTTCTCCATTGTGTTGAGTGCTTCCATGAGATGGGGAAACTTTTGTTGAACTTGGCCCCTCATGAGCCACTTGCATTGGTGCAGGGGTTGACATGCTTTGACAACCCAATATAGTTGGATCATTTGTTGGCGAGTTCCCTTAATATGCATGTCTAATATATGATCAATTATGTCATATTCAATGCAATATAGTTTGAACTTTGTTGGTGTCAACTGATTAGTGATTTCCGATGTGTCAAAAAATGGTGGAAATAATGGTTGCAGACAATCCACCTTAAACATTAGGAGTAGACCAAGGAAGGGGGGGATACGTTTCTCAAAATAATTGTCACCCATAACCTTGGTGATGGTGTAAGGTCCATAGCAGAGTGTAGGATTCTTCTGATGGGCCTATAAAAAGTTTTCCTTCTGCAAATGCAACCAAATATTTTCTCCCACATAAAACTTGTATGGTACTTGGTGTTGATGATGGCATTGTCTGTACTTAGTATTAGATTTTTGCAAGATATCTTAGACCCACTGGCGAATGTACTGAATTTGTTCAATAAACTTGGTGGCTTTGTCAACTTCATATTGAACATGTGTCCATTATATATGTGTAGTTGGAAGGGGCAGTACGACATCAATAAGACCCATTGTTTGAAATATCAAGCCCACATGAAAGGTGTTCGCGCTAGTTGAGCTATGGAGAGCTATGTTGTAGTTGTGTTGAACATAAGGGAGACTATCATCTCATGTTTGCGTATGGTTGGAGTTGTACATGTGTAAAATGTGCACGATCATCCTCTTAACGACCTCTATTTGGCCATTAGTCTAGAGGTGAAAGGCAACTAATTTGGTGAGCTTGGTGTCCAACATTGACCAGAGGCTTGACTAGAATGTGCTTACGAACCTATTATTATGATCATATATGATGTTCTACGAGATCCCAAAATATACCCACACCCATTTAAATAAGATCTTAGTAGTGGTTTATGTTGTGATATTCTTCTTGCAAGTAGTCATAATGGCCATCTTAGAAAATATTTCAATGACCATAAAAACATGATCATTACCATGCTTGGTAGAAGGAAGGCCATACATATAGTCCATCGATATGGATGCCCAAGGCCAGTAAGGAGAAGGAAGAGGGGTGTGAAAGCCTTTCTTCTTAATGATTGGTTTGGAAATGGTAGAGGTGGTTTAAGACCTAATAAACTTACCAACATTCTATTAAAGTTTCGGCCAATAAAATACTTCTTTAGTACTACCAAAGTCTTCACCACACTAAAGTTCCCTACTACCTTACTATAATGTGCCTCCTAGATTTGCTTTGCATGCTCGCTTAAAGGAACACAAAGGTTTTCCAGGTAGCACAATAGTGCATCCTAAAGGAGGAAGTCTAGAAATTGCTTGTCTTCCATCAATATCTAGTATTGTGCCCACAAGAGTTGAGAATTGTGGTGAGTTCCACAAATAGGGGCCAATTGAGGTAGTTTGTGACATGATTGGTGCTTCCCATTAGGTAATTGATGTTCAAATTGAATTTTTGCAAGTATGGAGATCATTTATGATGTTGGTTATTCTGTAACTTCCATTTTGTCTACATAAATTGAAGAGGCTTGTGCTTTGTGTGGATGACCATCTCCTTCACCATAATATAATGTTTCTGTTATTATTAGCTCTACACAATGTAATAAATCTCCTTATCATAGGTGGGGCATCTTTGTAAATTATCATAGAGTGTTTCATTATGATAGGCCACTAGATGTCCTTATTGAATGAGGACTACAAAAATAACATACGATCGACGGCATATGTCTCAATCTTAAATGGATATGCAGTACGGTGAGGGTTGTTGTAGAGCAAAAAAAATCATTTTTCTCTCTACCCTTGGTTAATTCAATTAGGGGCCAAGCTATATAAGAGAACCCTAACAAGAATTTTCGATAAAAGTTGGAAAAGTTCAAGAAGATGCAAAGTTCTATTGGAGTATATTGAGTGAATTATTTAACATATTGATATCCCAACACTTAATTTGTCAATCCAGGCTTCATATAATTTGAGGCACAACACAATTTATGCTAGGAAAAAACCCACAAGAATTTGCAAACCAAAATACTACTATCTAAGGAAACTCATAGAGTCAGATTCAAAGTGTATCATCAAATTTAATAACTATTAGAACTCAGTTTCCTGTGCTCATTTTACCAAATAAATCATAATGGAATTATTCAACAAAACACAAAAAAAAATCCCTAGCTAATGGCCACCAAGCTCTTTAATTCTAGCACCTTTTGGGCTGAAATCAAGGTCTTAAATTTAGTTGTCTAGAGGAAAAGGGAAGTCAAGAACCTTATGTGGTTTGGACTATTAGGGTCCCGTGATTTGGCAGATTGGCAAACCAAATGACAGGGTAACATGGAACCAATATTTGGAGTCCCAGGACCTAGCCTTCCTGGACTCAGAGAGGGATCTCTCTATTGGGTGCAAAGGATGTGTTCTTTTTGCTCTAGGGTTTTGATTTTAGGCTAGATATTAGGTGTAGAGTTTGTTGATTGTTTTGGTTGGGTAAGATGGTCAAATTGAATAGGTGGAGTGAGAGTATGTCAAAGCCATTGGGCTATGGAGTCAAGTGAAAGTCAAGAATGTCAAGATGATGAAACAGAGTGTATTTCAGGGTCGATTTAGCAAGGTTAATGGATCCTTAAGGTTATTTATGAGGCGTAGTGAACATTAAGTTTGGGAAAGACTAATAATTCTTAAACATATATAGTTTAAAGTTATAGTTCATGAGGTAGGGAAAACCATTAAGCTCAATAAACAATATTCTAAACTAATAAACATCCAAGAGAAATATTCCAGTGAAACGATAGAGAGCATAACAACTTCTAACTTTAGAAATTCATCTTCATATTTTGGGAAAACACATAAGAAAATACAAATAACTCAATTTATGGAGAAGTAACTCCTAAACAACATCTATCAAGCTATTGGGAACTCTGAAACAAGTTTGTAAGCACGGAAAAAGGGCAAGATCGAGCGAGACCTCTTTGACTTAACCTAACAATCAATATTTCACAGAAAGGCTTCAAGATAAGGTTTTGAAAACTTCAAATAAGCAAGGCATACCATGAATCATACTTTTAAGCTAGCATACTAACCATTCATGAAACAAAACAATTTTTGGTGGACCTAAGGTGCAATCAAGAGTTCCTTAAGATGGCCAAAAGAGAAAACATCAAAGCTATAACAAAAAGGAGGACTGAGGTGCCTCAAAGAACATGTTTCAACTATACTTTTCTGTTTAATAGCAGCCAAGAAGCATGAAACATAATTATAACAAAGGAAACAATAGACAAATTAGGAAGACATCACCATTCACCAAGCTATGGAATCCTGCAAACAAGCCTCTCCATCATCAAGCCAAATAAGGCATTCATCCACTTCACAAAACCAATTTCTTCTCCAAGCTCATGAAACCATGTATATTTCTCTTCAAGCTCATCAAATGCCAACAAAATACATAGGGGTCTTATGCTCTATTTATGGAGAAAATGAGGACTAAAACCATAAATGTGGTAGGAAATTGTCAAATATAGTCATAAATATCATGTATGGCCAAGAGACCATGCAAGGCCCAAGGCACATAATATCCCAAGAAACAAATGCTAAAATAACTATTTGCAACCAATTCTAGCTTAATTTGCCTCAAAGAACTCAAAAATATCTATTTTCAATAAATGAGTGTGTTTTGTTGACTTTTGGTCCAAAACACAGTAGGCAGTGTCTGTGCATAGTGCCACTTCAACAAAAAATAGGGTCTCCTGCAGCTGAGTTTTAGACCCCTTCTCGACACCAGATTTGGCTCCGTGATGGTTCTTTGGAAAGCCTGATGAGTCTACTTTCCAAAAATTATTGCGTTGTGCTGAGTGGATGCTATTTACCTATTCAAAAATCAAATCTTCCAACACTGCTTTGTACGCAATGCCTGGTTTGAAAATGAGGCAGAAAGGTCAAATTTTTGATGTTTTTTTTTACCTTTTGAGGGGGTAAAGATGCTCCAAATGATCTGAAAATTGGTGAGCAGACTGCTAGTGATGTGAGAAATTAAAAAAATATAAACTTTTAGAGCTGAGGATGCACCAATTTTGTGTGTAGCACCTAGGGTGTTGCGCACAAAGGGGTCAAAATTTGGAAAAAAACAAAAAGTTGTCCAATTTGCCTAAAAATTTGTGGAGAGGTCCCTCAAGAGGTATTGGACACCTGTTGAGAAGCCTCAGCCAAAATTCCAAGGCTGTCCTATATTTTGGCTCTTTTTAGGTCTTCTAGCTCCATGAGGGCCTTCCTTAGTTTGGCACAAGCAAGCATGTTTTTCCTTGCATAATGCTTGGTCATTTTCTTTTATAGGGATAGGCCTCTATTTACCTCCTTGAAATTCTTATGCTCCTCTTTGTAATAGTGGATGACACATTGTGTCATCTCAAAGTCTCTTTCCCACTCTTGAAGTTGTGCATCTTTCTCCAAGAGAAGTAATCTTGTGTTCATCTCTTTGTCCTCATTGTCACTGTCTAGATCAATGAATTGAGGCCCTTGAGAAGTCCTCTTGATCCTTTTTCTTCTCCTTACCTTGACTTGCTTCTCACCTTTTTCCATCTTTTCCTTGTCTTTGTCTTTGTGCTTGATAGCTGGAGGAGAGATGGCCCTTTGCCTTTTTGAGGCAGAAAACACATCTCTTTTGCCTCTGTGGTAGGTGCATGTGAGAGGAGTGATGAGGGTGTCTTGATCCTTGATGAAGTCACAAGCCTTTTCATATTTATCATGGCTCTCATGAGTTACTTCATGCTCCATTGGGTCACTGATTTCTTGACCTTCAGCCTCATCATCATCATTGTTTTCCTCACTATCTTCTTGGCCTTCTAACTGATCACTATCCTCCTCACTTGCCTCATTTTGGCTCTGTCCTTCACTAAGGTCTTCTTCTCTGTCACTTTCAGCAGTGTCACTTTGAGTTCCTTGGTCATTTAGAGGTTGATTTGTGTCATGAAAGTCATGAAAGTTGTCACGAATGTCATGACTATTCCCTTGATGATTACTGACTATCTCATTGGTGCTATTGTCTTGGCCAATGCCTTCATCTTCAAACTTTGTTTTAGCCTCATCATTTGTCTGCTCTTGGTCTTCAATTTCTTCATCCTCTCCCTCTGTCTCTTCAGGATCATTGTCTTCATTGTTTTCAACACTTCTTTCACTGTTATTGGGTTCACTGTCATGCTCAAAACCATCTTCCTCTTGGTTGTCTTGTGCACTCTCTTGCTGACTGTCCTTTTCATTGTTATTTTCTTAATCCTCTTGGCTGTCACCTTGCTCATCATCAACACTCTTCTATACACTTGAGATTGTTTTACGGGTGTCATCACTATCACTGTTTTGATCCAATTGCTCATTGTCTTCCTCATTTTCAAAACTGTCATGTTCATTTTCCTCCTCCATGTCATCATCATTTTCTTCATCATTAGGCTTTGTTTCTACCCCATTGTCTTCTTCACTTTCCTCATCATCTCCTTTCTCATTATTTATGTTGTCACCATCTGTTTCTTTAGCACTACTGTCCTCTTTATTTTTTTCTTCATCTACCTCTGTTTTTGCCTCATTGTCTTCTGCCTTTGCCTCATTTTCATCACTCTCTTCCATGTTGTCATCATCCTCTTAGTTCTCATCATCAGATTCCACCTCTTCCTCACTAGTATTTGTTTGTTCTTCATGGCTATTGCCATCATCTTCTCCCTTAGCATTGTTGTCCTCTTCTTTTTCCTCATTAAATTATGTTTCTACCTCACTATTCTTATCCTTTCTATCATCATCTGTTTGCTCCTCATTAGGGCTACTGTCAACTCCTTCACTTGATGCATTAGGAGAAGGGATAGGAGGTGAATTTATTTGTGGAGAAGGCATATGTGGAGATGAAGGAGGAGTGGAGGTAGGTGGATGTGAAGTGGAATGAAAATTTTGCTGAATGAAGGCTTGGGGATTGGAAAATACATCATGTGAGATAAAAACTTCCCAAGGGATTCCTTGCTCCTCCAGCTGGTGTAAAACAATCATCTTGACCAAGGAGTGGTGGAAAAGGCTTTGCATTTGGTGGGCATAAATCCTCTTCTTGACCACTGAAGCCATTTTGTCAATACTCCGGTATAGGTAATATGGTAGGTTCAGTAATTTAACCCTGGTGAAGTGCATCGGAAGCCTTATGTGATAAGAGTAAACCCTGGAGTACCTCCCCTCACAGGTGGAGTACTTAATAATTTGCCTCATCAACAGGGCATACCTCTCTAGCAGGTGGGAAAAGGGGAAGACAACTTTGCAGCCTTGTTGACAGCTAGGTTTGAGGTAGGGCTCATAATAGCTCAAGTCTAATTTATTTTGTTTAATACATCTCTCACCAATATCTGGAATTCATGTGGCTTTGGAAATGGATTCAGATGAGAGTTAAAAATTCACTCCTGCTAGGTTGACTTGATGATTTTGTAAACTGGGGATGAACAACCTAGTCAACTCTGATTGGCTTTGTACTTGTTTAACCTTCTCACAAAACTGATAACACCCAACATCCTAAAAACATGGAAGGATCATGGGAGAGGAAGTAATTTGAATGGTGTCTAAGGGCTCAAATCTATTAACCCTTCCTCCCTTGTGCTTTGGCTTGGTAGGCCTTTGGCCTTCATCACTGCTGGTATGAATCTCTTCTTCAAACATGGTGATTGGTTTTAGCACAGAAGGATTTAGCTTGTTTGAGAGTTTTTAGGTCTCGGATGGCAAATGAGTGATGTGAGGGAGATATTTTGCAAATGAGGGCTAAGATGAAGCATTCAAGGAGTGTTTTTAGCTTTTAGAAGCAGGTTTGCTGGCATTAAGAGTCTTTTCACCTTGTGACAACCCTTTCAAATTTGCAAACCCTAACCTAGGAGGTCAATACTTGATTTTTTATGCATCTTAGGGTTTGGTCAAGTTTTTCAAGTTTTGAACCTCTCCCTTGATTATGTATGCAAATAAAAATTTGGAGCGAGAAAAAAGAAATGGAACCAACCTTGTTTAACCCTTATGGAGGAAACTAGAGGCAGCAATTTGAATTTTTGGCCTTTTTTGAGAAAATTGGTTCAAAGGTTGTCTTTACGTAGTGCCTACCCAACTGCACGTCAAGGTCGGGTCGGGCTGGCTTTTCGGAGCACAGCGTCGGGTCAATTCGGGCCGGAAATGGGCCTGTTGGGCTTGTCGGAGCGTAGTGCCAAGTCAATTCTGTGGGCAGTCGGGTGGCTTTTGAGCCTGTGCATAGCGCCCACTCATGTGCGTAGCGCCTCCCTCCCGGTGCATACTGTAGTGTTAAATAACATTGCCGTTGTCTCCTCTATGCGCGGCGCTGATGGCCAGGTGCGTAGCACTAGCCTCAGTGCACAGCGCTTGAGATTTTTTTCAAACTTGCACAAAACCCTCTAAAAATTCTCTCAACGACTTTCTTCTTCTCTGCAATGATAAATGAGATGGGGTAAGAGACCAAGGAGGCTTTATAGTCTTTTTGAAAAATAAATTTGTGAGCCTAAATCCTGTTTCTAAATTTTATTTCCCTTTACTTTTTCGCACTGTCTTTTTGGTTCTTTTTGGTCCTGTAGGTGACAGTTTGACAAAAATATGTTTCTTTTCTTTGTTGGGAGCCTCTTGATGTCTTCCTTGTGCTCACAAAACCCCTCAACCAAGTTTAAAAATGTGCCTTCAAAGCACTTTAGAAAATGAAACCTCTTTATGATGTTTATCACTTGTAAATAGCAATTTTTGATCAATTTGACATTTTTTCCTATGATTCACATTTTGTCCTATTTTATGTGAAGTAATGAGGAAAAACCTTTTGGTGGGAGGAAAACCTTAGCAACAAGTATCACTAGCAACTCAGTATTTTGAGATGTGCCACCATTATTGGAAACATTCTTGCTTTGACCCTATCAATTTCCCTATAGGGAAAACACTTGTTGACAGTATTGTAAAAGTGTTATTCATGTTTAACCATCTTTTGCAGAATATGTCTTGATGGGAAAAACATTTGGATGCTTTACTGCTCTTAAACCAGCTACCTATTTGTTCCTTTGATTATTTTTCAAATGATGTATGTCCAGTGAGGGAGGTGAGCTTTCTAAACCATTTTTGTGCTTTTGCTGGCCACTTTTGTTCTTGTAGGTGCCTACACAACCTTTGCCTTAGGCCACTGTCTCTTTTGGAGTTGGACAAATCATTCTATCAATCATGAACATAGGCTTGTCATAGTTGACTCTTTTGGCAATTCTCTCCCTCATGCTTGTCTCCTAGGACCATTTGAAAAAGCTTCTGAATGTTCCTTTGAGAAGTCAAAACCTTGCACTGATATTTTTGGCCCTCTTGTTGATACTCTTTATCATCTCTCTTCCTTTGATGCAGTGGAGTATTGGTTTTCATGTTTTCCTTCTTTGACCCCTTTAAGGCCTCTGATTTTACCTTTTGATGAGGTGGAGTTAGTGCCTCTTTTCCAAACCCTAGAGGACAATTTGAAACCATTTGAAGCCATTTGTTGTTATGAAGGAGGCTGCTTTGTCATTATTTGACCATTTTTGTCAAATTTCCCAAAATTCTAGGTTTTAGGGCTGCTTAGAAAAAGTAAGTAGTGTTGTCTTCTAAATTCTTTCAAACTTATCAAAACTCATTATTTATTCCTACATTCCTTCAATGTGCACTTGAAATATTTGAGGTGATCTTTTCCCTTGTAAGCCTAGTACTGATTTCTACTTGGTTAAAATAGTCACAAACTTGATTTTCATCGAACATATGCTTGCTGCTTTCTTCTTGTGATGATTTTCTAATTACCTTAACTCATGCCAGGCTGATGGCCACTTGATATTCTTGCATAAATGTGAACAAAGGGCAACTGTCCCCTTGCCAGATTCATGCTTTAGGCCAAAAGCCTTCCTTGAATAACATTTCTGATTAGTTTGGACAAGATCACCTATCATTTTCTTCTTTGAATGAAGTTTCTTCATACAGAAAAAAAAAAGAGTTTGTAGGGCACCAAATCCACCCTATGACTTTGTGAAACCCTAGGTGACCTAGTGGAGGCTTTCTTGGACTTGGTTTTGGACTGAGACCTAGAATTTGGGATCAAAAAGTGTAAGATAGAGTTTATGATAAACTAATGTATTGAAGATCCAAAATCCAATGAACTTGACTTATCTTGAATAGCCTACAGAGATAGTTTGAGACTATCAGTGTTTGAGAGTATTTTGGGAGAAAAAACATTGTTTGATTGGTGGGCTTAGGTAGTAGTGGGGGGTTTTTTAGGCAAAACAAAACAGAGGTTTTGGGCCAAAGGTGAAAGCATATAGACAGGAAGAGTGACATAAGCCACAAATGGGTTTTTTGGGACTGGTAAGCAATGCCAGACATGATGGAAAGATGAAATAGTGAGAAAATATCTTTAAGGATGATGAAGGCAGTGAGATTTATAGAACTCACAATGTTCATGAACTTTGTTTCTAGAAATCTAAGGAAATCATTTAGTCATCTATGAAGGAAAAAATTGCTGATGACTAACATGGACATGTTTAAGACAAGAAATAAATATATTTCCCGCTGTTGGCTCCTTCCAGGTTAACAGACCTAATGCCTTGCTTGGGAGTCCAAATGACAACGAGACTTAGGATGTCACTAAAAGCATCAATGGAAGAGAACTCAAACTTAATCAAATTGATCCCCTAAGAAACACTATGCTATCTAGTGGATAACAATGAAGGATAGCTAGAACAAGTTTTAAACCTCTATATAATTCCTTACTATAAATCACTTTATTTTTAAATTAAAGATGCTCTAAGAAAGAAAAGTGTATCATGTAGTTGTTTAATACCAATATCTATTTCATAAAAACATACACATTATTTTGGTAAAAGTTAAGATAACATTTATAAAAAACAGAACAACGTATAACAAGGTAAATATACAAACAAAGTATATAAATGCCAAAATCCATGGTTTTCTCTATTATAAAAGAATCTATGTAAATGTATATCTTAGCACACAAGCCTATCTCATGATAACAATAACTAGTGTACCAGATTTATGTAGGGTTCATAGAAACAATGTTATGAATTCATATACCAATGAAATAAGTGATACGATCACAAATATAACTATATCATAGTAGAACACCTAAATCTGATTTAAAAGGTCAATGTTCGTGTAATGAATTCAAATACCTTACAGGTCAGATGTAGTTAGGACATAGCCATTCAACTCAGATTTAAATCTACATGACACTTCAAGCTCCTTTGTTGTGTTAATTTTAAAATATACAACTTATAAGAGGTCATAGAGATCCTATATACAAATAACTAGGTATCACCAAGATAACAAGGGAACATTGAAAAATAATCAATGGCACTCCTACCTTTCCACTCGAATCACAATCCAGGTATCATAAAATAAGGCATGTGAAACTATACATTTCCATATCTACACACATCTAGTCATGCGTCCAATAAATACTTCAAATAAAATAGAACAATGAATCCTCATGTTATTAAAATTAGTTAGACTCGAATCTCAGAAATAAGGAATTAACCAACTTATCATGCATGAAACACCTCTAAATCAAACTATTAATGTTCATATCTACACATCATAATGCAAAATAAACAAGGAAGTGAGAGAAACAGGCTAGGTTGGTAGGCCCAAGCAAACCAACTCGCTTCCTCTAGAAAACTAAATAATAGAACTTAGAGGAATCATGAAAAAAACATAGAGAAACCTAGAATCAACCTCATATTAAAATATCTATAGTCTGTTACATGGAGCACATAGATACAAAATGAACAAGTGGCTTTTGGAACAATCCACAAAATCAAAACAATAACATAATAGTATACATGAACCACTAGCTTGACCTAAGGCCATAGCTAGGTTTATATAATGTCTAAAATATAATAGGAGGCTAAAACAAGACATAAAAATTGAAAAAAAAGAACATATGGAAATCACAATAGTCAACTATATGGATCGAGTTGGTAGCATTCATTTTCCAAAACTATAATAAGCTTGAAATCTTCTAGAGAAGACTTAAAGAACAGTTCCTAGAATCTCAATCATGATCATTGAGCAACCAAATGGAATACCAACTCGAGCACCATCATTGACCTCGTTTGCATTTATGGAATGGTAGATTTTCGAAATGACCTTCCTTCATGGGCGCACGTGGTGAATTACCGTTGGAGACAACATGTATGTTCCCACCTACACCAGTTGCAGGATCCTAAAAGGTGTACAAGACATGTCTACTCTCGTTAGCAACACTTAAATAAATATTAAGCTTTAATAACGTGGTTAAACCATATCATCTTGGCATAAATTATAAATCTACAATATAACCTTAAAAGAAATGTCTAGGTCAACATGATAATACACTGTTATATGTAAAAAGGATATAGGGATACAAACTGAGGGGTTCAAAGGAGGTGAAACGAGGGTAAACATGGGAATTGTGATAGTAAAAACATCATCAGTATTCAACCCAACACCTCCCACAACCCCACGGGTTTGTGTGTCCTCGCGCAAACAAGAATGGATACATACCATACTGTGACCACTCCTATATGAAACTGAACAAAATTGAAGGCTCCACATTTTTATCTTCTAATATTAATATTTACCCTTGAAATAATGGCTTTCTATACCTCCTTCAACTTCTTATCAACTTTGTATTTTAGTCCTGTAGATAGAAAACATGTATACACCATTTCCTAAGCATACTAGTGTTGTTCTTATTTTCACCTTTGAGGTTTTCAAGCTCTTCGCGAAGTTCCTCATTCCTTTCCTTCAACATTACATTCTCAAATTTAATATATCTATCAATGGTTTTGTATTCCTTAATTTTCTTCTTTAACTTTTCAATTTTCTTCCCCTTTTATTTCAAGTTTTTATCTATAAGTTTAGGACGAACTAGTTTCTAAAGATCTACAGGTTCCAAGTCATGCTCAAACGCACTCGTAGATGCAACGACTTCAGAAATTATCAATTTCCTCTTAAATTTTTTAGAAATAGTCATATTCCAAAAATTATAACATTTGTTACTGGCCATGCGCTTCTTTGAAATTTTACATTCATCTAAAACCTTCCTCATCATATCTACATTGTCTATTTTTTTATTTTATTTTCAACAAGAGACTATAATTATTTTAGAATGGAAGGACCTTGTTAATGGTTTGACTCCTTAGTAGAGTGGGATGAATATGGCTATAATGTTTCAACTTGTGCACAATCCTTCGACACAATAGGTTGGGATTAAGAAGGTGAGCATTTAACCCATACTTCTTGTCGTTCTCCTTGTTAGCACAAAAGGTCGTGGCTCTGTCAATTTACCCTTCTTTAGACTTATACTATTTGGATTTTGTGCCTTTCCATTAACATCCTTTGACTTATGACCCTTATTTTTCATTGATCCCTATTTCTTGGCCATAGATGTTTCGACTCCCTTCTCTTTTCAATCCTCCCAAGGGTTTCCAAAGTGGTTCTTAACAAGAAAATCACCCCACACCAATTCCCTTCTCCTCAATTCCTCTATAAAAAATACCTTAATAAGACCATAATGGTGAAAATGATACCTGAGTTGTGATAGGGGGATCCAGTATGCCCTTGATGCATGTGATGTAGGATTTTATAGAGAAAGTAGGGGAAAATGATGAATTTATGAGATTCAAAGTGCAATAGCATTATGATATGGTAGAGCAAAGTAATAGAGTACCTTCCTTAGTAGGTCATGAATTTATGTAAGATGTACAAAAAATACTACCACTTCTCTATAATATATTTTCAAGGAGCCCCTTTCTTCCAATCTGCCTTATATCTAGGTTTTGAAATAAATCGCTACCAAACTCCTTGTGTGACCTGCTAATTCTTAAACCATTTATCCCCTTGTTGTGGGAGACCCGTATCCTGACAAAGAAAGTCCTATGTTACAACCATTACCAAAATTCTCGCGGTAGTCATTTTACCATTGAAACCCTCAGTGAATGCTTGAGCCATAGTTTTATCAAATCCCTGAAATCGCTAACAGAATGATAGCCATTCTCTATATTCCAATATGGGGATATTGAAACTAAATTTTGGGAATCCTTCTAATTCTCTCAAAGCCCAGTGCTCCTATTTTACTTGGCCAAGCTTTCCCATTGTGACAATTTTGAGCTAGATTTCTTAGTCTTCATTGTTATAGGTCAATTTGGGTATCATCCCCCAAGACCTGGTCAAACTGGACATCATCCCCAAGACCAATGAAATAGGGTCTATCATCCCCTTATATTTCAGTTTCTACATGCCCTAAGTGAATACATTTCATTCATGGCTTCTATTTTGAGATTTCCAAGGTTTGAAGTATATGTTATATGACCTATTGACTCACTTGCAAGGGACTAACTGTGTTGCAGTGCCAAATCCTCCATGCAAGGGTGCACTGCAGTGCACTTCTTGACACTCAAGGGTGCGTTGGTCACCTAGGAGCAGAATTCTCATTGTTCCAAGAATCTCCACATGGCCAATGCCTTCTAGAAGAGTCCACATGTGTCAAAATTTGAATCCAAGTGTCCATCTAACACCTATGAACTTGGAAACATGTCTTGCCTATTATTAGAAATTCATTCATTGAGAAAATACCATCAGCTTCCCTATAAATTGAGCACTCATCCTAGTGCTAGGAAAGGAAGAAATCTGGTAAAGTTATGTTGTTGGATTCTCATTTGATAAGAGAGTGAAAGTACTGATATTTTTTTGGGATAATGCTGGATGTGATGAGGCTGGAATGAAGCTAGAGCAGGTTGAAAACAAATGGATCCATTGGTTGTAATATTCCCCTTCTGCTCTTTAATAAATATTGTTGTTCATTTTCCCATACATATGTCTCTATTTCTTGTGCAATGTATTCTTGAATGATGTATGTATTTCAGATCTAATCGATTTGATTTGAGTAAGATAAGTAGATATCTATATATTGCATGTTTTTTTCTATTCTCTATTTGTGTTTGCAGGAATTGATCTAGTGACTTGAGTTGGATTGAGAGTGATGCCAAAAACGACAGAAGGAGAAGGGAAAGCAATTCCATCACAATTAGGCTCCTTTACCACTCTGTATATCTGCTTCTTTTAGAGAAATTGATAGTTATTCTTTCCTCTGTTGTTCTAAGTGATAAACGCCAGATTTAGGGAATTAGGTTTATCTGTAGATCACAATTTTGCATAAAAAATTGGTGACTCCACTGGGGAGTATCCTATCATTCCTGGTGTTTTTTTCCTCTGTTTATCCTCATCATTAGCATCTGATTTTTTTATCAGTCATTTGAATGAAAAATTTGCATTAGAAGTGTGTCTAGCTGCTTTATTTTCAATCTGAGTTGAGCCCAATACACTGTTGGTCAAAACACAATGCACTGTCTCCCACTTAGGGGTGCTCTGCAACATATTATCTCCCCTTAGAGATTGCGCTGCTCACTTAGCCAACCAAATTCCATCTAAATTTTTCATTGCTATCATTGTCAACCACTTGTTTGTTGTATTCTCAGATGTTTGGTACCTCTTAAAGACCAGTAAACTTTCTTGTTCTTCCTCCTTTGAGAAGAAAATTTGTTCAATGTCTCTTTAGTGTTTTTCTTTATCATTGGCAAATCAAATTCAAAGTATTTCATTTTTGCATTAGATCCATTCTGTTTTTGAAAAGGAAATTTTTTTTTCATTCCTTGTTTCCTGTAGGAAAATTATAGTTCCATTCTTCATTTTCCTAAGAGAAATTGTTGTTTCATTCCTCGTTTCTCATAAGAAAACACTTGTTTTATTTATTGATGCATATAGTTTCCTTTATTTCATTCACATTAAGGGAGCTGAAAAGAAAAAAATGCATGTGCATATAGTGAATTGTTTGTGTTGCATAGGAACAAGTTAGGAAAGTTGCATTTAGTTTGTGCTCTTTGTTGTTTGCTCAAAAACTGATTGCTCTTCCCCTTAGTAGCTAGGATTTTCATTGAAAAAGCTAAATTGAAAAGTTTGCTTATCATTTAGTTTTCATTTTTAGGAATTTCCATTACATCACGCAGTGAACCTCAATGAAAAATTTTTAAACAATATCAACATAAAATTTACATCAATTTACCTAAGAAAGCATTGGAACATTAATGATAGCATTTAGAAGGTCTAGGCTAGAGGTGTGTTCCAACATTGTTAAACATAGCAGTTGTTGCTAAATTTTTTGCGATACATTCCAAGTGTGATACCTCACTCCACATACGTAAGTATATCGGAGCTCATCTATGTACCTTCGGGTATATAAGGCGATGTTCTAGTACAAAAAGTATAAGGGGGTGCTCTCACTGTGCGGTTTCGTATTAGACAATGCTAATATGGACTTGGGCCTCCACATACCTTCAGGTATATTAGGGAGGAAAAATTTAGGTTGCTATCCATCCATAGGTAATCTATTCGGTCGCCTTGTAACTTGTGATACACCGAACAGAACATTCAGGGAGATTGTCTGCCCGTACTTATTGGTTCACCAAGAGGTATTCTGCAGTTCACAATTACTTGGTAAATTTTTTTCCTAGAATTACCCTTTTATTTTTTTTATTTTTTTTGTCATAAAATCAATCAGTCATCATGGAAGAAGAAAATCCCTTTCCCCGTCATTCGTGTAGAGTAGCACTTAAACCACCTTTACCACCAGAAGCCATTTCTGGTCGGCGAAGGCAACATCATTCTACCGAAACTATTACTATTGGTACCTCTAGTGCGACATCATCCTCACATGTACTAGAGTCGTCTCGAGTTGTTTCTAAAAATCCTGGTTCATCCACTATTGTCGAGATGGAGTCCTCATAGCTACCTGTGTTGACGATCCATCCAATCAGTGAGACCATAGCTCCTGAACTCGATTTTGTTCAGCTGGAAGTTGATCCGGATCCTGTCATTCTTTTACCAGAACATCTAGATCCCGAAGTCAAACAACCAAAAGTTGTTCCTGCATCGGTCGATCCATAGTTGATTGTAGCCATTGAGTCTCCTATATCGCATAGTCAACCACCTGAAATATAATTCAGTCCTGATGGAAAAATCCTTCCACCTGGTTTGATTTCGATTGAAGAAATACCACAAGACGAAACACCTTCGACTCCAATTCATTTTGAATCAGAGCTTTATCTTTACGAGACTTTTCCTCAATCACCTCACACTGCTTTCTTTGATCCTATGTTAATTCAAGTTCTCGTAGATCCTGTAGGGTATACATTGGGTCGTATGACCATGGCTGAGTCAACATCTCCGGTTGTACCATATTTTACAGTTGCAAAAACACCTGCTCTTGCTACCTCGTTGATGTTCAGCACATCACCAGAGTCACATTTATATGGTGGCCCTTCTGTCCCACCTTGTTACCAATATTTATCTAGAACCTTCTCTGGTGCATCCTCAAATGTATGGACTTCACCAATGTCATCATCTGGTATTATATCTGGTACATCTATAATGAGTAATGAATGGCTTGATCCTTTATATACATCTTCAGTGCAATCTCAAGCTGGTTCATGAGGGTATATTCCATCCAGTACAATTTTAACTAGACTCCGATCATTTGGAGAAAAATATATTCCTTGTTATTATACTCCTCATAATGAGGGGCAACCTATGGTCACCCATTTTGATAGTACTCCATCGTTATATGGTAATCCTAATGTCAGAATGATTGTTTGTCAATGGTAACCTATTCTGCTTGTTCAACCACAAACGGTCGTGCAATCATATCAGCTGGTTCAACATGTTGCACCCACATCTACTCCACTTGTTAATACATCCTTACCCCTATTATATGCTAAAAGTGTTGTACCTCAACCATCTCAGGTGGGTCCTTCAATCCAATACCCTCAATTATTGGGCCCTTAGACTCCAACTCCTTCGGCTGGTTTACAACAGCCAACTGTATCCGGAATTATTTATTCACACAGTAGATTACCATATTATGGGATGTCGTAGCCACAACCGGGTTTTACCTATCCACAACCGGGTCCAAGCTATTCTAGTTTGGGCTATAATATTGGTGGAAAGACACCTTGGCAGCCACAAGTGCAAATGCCACAATAATCATACCAACAACAAGTAGCTTACCGAGGTTTTTATCAACAAAATCCTTAAGTGTTTTCTTATCAAAGCAACCCGTATCTGGGTTACCAGCAAAAAATTCCTTATGTTGGTCCTCAAAGGCCTGTTTCCCAAGAAATTACATCATACCCTAGTTATGCTCAACCTAACTTAAATTGACAGTTGCCCTTTGTTGCAACTTTTTAATTACCTGATTTAAACCGGATTACCAACGATCCAATTAGTTATGCTCCTTGGTGGCTAGTGATACCACATAAATTACCATAAGATATTCCTAAGTTAAATGGAAACCTTTGGGAAGACCCATCGACACATTTTATGACTTATTATTTGTGATGTTCATCCAACTCCTTAAATGATGACTCTGTTTGACTACATCTTTTCCAGCGTACGCTCACTGGTCTAGCCGTGAAGTGGTACACTGAGTACCACGAGCTTCATTTGATAATTTCACTACCTTATCTACTACATTTCTGACCCACTTCCAGTTACCCATATGATATGAAACTGGAACATAACCCTTGACCAATTTCAAACAGACTAATGCTACTCACATTTCTAATCATATTCATGAGTGGCATCGCCGTTGTAGAATGGTTAAGACATTTTTTCCTGATCAGCTTCTTGCTGAGTGGTTCATTAAGTCCTTTCTGCCATCTATCACTGAGGATGTGGCTAAGGGTGGCATCGTCACTGAAGAGAGGGTCACTAGTCGTGCCCAGTACTTAGATTTTATTTATACTCAGTCTGGCACACTCTATGAAAAAATTCCCAACACACCACAATCTAATTTTACTGTTCTTCCTCCATCTAAGGACTCTCATGTTGGTGACAGTATGATCGGTACTGAAATCACACATCACTCTACTGCATCTGATCATGTACCTTCCTCCAAAATTCATGTCATGTCATCTGAAAAAGGAAAAAGTGAAAAACAACCTGGAAGTAAGAAAAAGGGGAAAGCGAAGAAAAAACAAAATTCTACCTTACAGGAACGATCATCTGATCAATAAACTAGAAATTGGAAACCTCATTACCCTTGCATAATATATAATTAGGAGCACTCTGTTCGAGACTTTCCTCACTGCACCGAAGTCTCAAAATTTATTAAGACCTCGCATGCATCTGCTGTGTTGATAGATCCATTTCTGAATCCAGACACAAATTTGGTTGCTACGTATACAACTTCTAGTTCCCAAGTGCTTATGCTATTTATCATGAAGCCAATAACTAATGTTTTGGTGTCAATGTGTAATAAAGATTATGGTATTCAGGCTACTGATCAACCTACTACCTCGACCATGAATCCATCTACAGAATCTATTCTGCCATCTACTATTCCTGAGTTAACAATAAAGCCACCAAAGGGAGTCATCCATAAATCAACATTTAATCCTTGAGCCGAAGCTACTCAAAATTATAATATCGTTCAAGATTTTTCTCAACCCCTTCAACTATGTCGTTGCTTGAGGTACTTTAAAACTGTCCCACCCAGAAATAGGCTTTATTGTCGGCAATTGGTGGACTCGATCAGATAGTTTCCAATCTTGTAGTATTTAATCATACGGGCTATGTGCCGTAATTACCAGCAAAATTGGCATTCTCCATCCAAGTAAATGTTCTCAATCACCTCATTCATCATACTATTATTGATGAGGGAGCATCTACCTGTATTATGTTTATAAACTGCTAGAAGTCACTTGGCTCACCGTGCCTATCTCAATCGCCTACAATGTTAAAAGCTTTTGACAGTCGTAGATATAAGCCTTGTGGTATCATCAGTAACCTGCATGTCGAACTAGGGGTCAAAATAGTAAATTTTTAAGTTGAGGTTGTTGAAAGACCCCTTTACTACAACATTTTACTTAGAAGGCCATAGGTATATGCTATGACTACGATCATCTCTACATATTTTAGAATGATCACCTTTCCTCATAAAGGTGTTATCACAGTCATCAATCAACTCTCCTTCTTTGCCTCTAGTTCCCCGGTAACTAGAAGCGTTTCGTTAGTTCACGAACCCAAACTAGCATTTCGAAACATTGGTCTAGGACTCTTAAAGGATTTTTCCCTAATGGGAACCTTTACATTATCGCCACCTGTGACGTTGACAGAAATTGCAATTATAGAGATTTGCTACATGATATCTTCCACTCCATATGGTGTAAGGAATATTATGGGTGATTCTGAAGTTGTTACATTGGATGAATTTCTGCCACCCAACCCAATTGCGTTGGCATAAAAATCAATATAAATGGCTTGTGCGATGAATCTGAAATCATCGTTGTCGATCGTTTGGGTCGATTGTTCATTAGATTTTGGTGCTCCATTTGTTCATTTTTCTTCCAAATTCTTGACTGATGAAAGCATTATGGAATCCATGATGCTAGAAGGAGAATCATGGGAAGATCATCATCATCATTCCCATCTTTAGGATTACAAAGAAGATAATCTTATTGAACTATATCACCCATCAATCAAAACATTATTTTCAAATTATTTTCCCATTAATGTAATTGAATCCAAGTGAAACTTATCAAATATTGAAGAAACGATTTCTATAGATATTTCGACCAAACCTGGCGTTGTAGAAAAAATTCATGTCGGCGTGTATTGTGCTTCAGCAGAAATCGAAACTTATTACTCTCTCTTTTGTGAATTCCGTGATATATTTGCTTGGTCTTACGAGGAAATTCTAGGTATAGATACTAGTATCGTTGAACACACCATTAAAATGTACCCTGATGTCAGACTAGTATGTCAATGACTTCGTCCTGTTCATCCGAAGAAGGATGCTTCCATTAAAGAATAAGCTGAAAAAATTTTGCATGCTGGTTTCATTTACCATGTTCTGCTTACTAATTGGGTTTCCAATATTGTTCCTCTCGTGAAGAAACAAGGGACAATTAGAGTGTGCATCAATTATCAGGATGTCAATCATGCTTGTCCAAAAGATAACTATCCTACTCCCTTAATTGACCATACTATTGATGATTGTTCTGGATGTGAAATATTTTCATTCATGGATGGATTTTCTGGATACAATAAAATCAATATCCACCCAGAGGAACAATATAAGACAACATTCATATATCTCTAGGGCACATTCTCTTATCGGAAACTCCCATTTGGTTTAAAAAACATTGGGGCAATATTTTAGAGAGCAATGGATTAAGCTTTCAATGACATCAAGCACATTGTTCGACCTTATATAGACAATTTACCCATGCATTCATGAAGCCAGACTGATCACCTGATGCATTTGAGAGCTATATTTCTACGCTATCAAAAGTAAAAAATACGCCTCAATCCACATAAATGTGTGTTTTGTGTTGGTTTTAGTCATTTTCTAGGATTCATAGTCTCAAAAGAAGGAATTCGAATCGAACCACTAAGGGTCCAGGCCATTCTTTATTTTCCTGCGACATCAAATTTGCTTTAGTTAGAGAAACTTCAAGGAAATGCTAACTTCCTAAGTAGGTTCATACCCAACTACGATGAAATGGTTAAAGGATTTACTTGTCTCTTGAAAAATGAGATTCCCTTCCATTGGGATAAGGTTGTGCAATCTTCTTTTGATGCTATCAAGGATACACTTGTCAAGCGTCATTAATGTATCCCCCCAATTATCAGAGTGATTATTTCTTATATATCGCCACAGTTGATACGACCATTTCTATGATATTGGTCCAAGAAGAATGTGTGATAGAACATCTGATATATTATTTGATTCATAATCTCAATGATATGGAAGTGAAGTAATCATACGTCAAAAATCTTGCCTTGGTGGCCATTGAAGCTATCCAAATACTTCGCCATTATATCCTGTTCTGAAAGGCCATTTCCATTTCGGATTTTAACCCCATGACTTACATTCTGTCACATTGATTTCTAGGGGTAGATATTCAAAATTGATTGTCATTTTGTAGGAATTTGATTTGTAATTCATCAAAACCAAGTCAAATAATTCTTTAGTTTTGGTTGAGATTCTCTGCGACCTTCCCTCTGCTAGTAATGCTACTACATTAGAACCATCAATTCCTGATGATTCTCTATTTCTGATAGGATCATATGATCCTTGGTATGGGGATTTTATCAATTATCTCCAAACCAATAATTTTCAGCCCAATACCTCTCGGTCTCAACAGCGGTGTATTCGACACCAAGCCAAATATTATCTAATCGATAGCGACACAATTTATCGTCATGGTGTCGATACAATTTTAAGGAGGTGCCTCACTCATGAGGAGGATGAAAAGGTTCTAAATGATTGTCATGTTAGGGCTTGTGGTAGACACTTATCTGGATATGTTACTGCACAAAAGATACTCTGTGTCGGTTACTTTTGGCCTACCATATTTTGCGACTGCAGAAGTTGTCATGAATGTTAGATATTTGATCATAAAATCCACAAACCACCAACGGCGATGCATCCTGTTATTTTTTTGGGACCATTTGCAAAATGGGGCATTAAATTCATGAGCTACAAACCCTCGTTCGTCTGGGGGCATGGTTATATTATTGTCGCAGTAAACTACTTTACCAAGTGGGACGAAGTGATGCCTACATTAAATAACACAAGAGAAAAAACTACATTATTCTTTTTCAATCATGTCATCTCACAGTTTGGTGATCCACAAGCTATAGTCACATATCCTGGTAAGAAATTTCACAATCACATGATGAATGAGTTGACTGCCAAATTAGGACTATCGCACGATAGTTCTAATCCTTATTATCCACAATCCAATGGACAAGTTGAGGCTATTAAAAAAATTCTTAAACTAATGCTTCAACGAAGATAGGAGTTCATAAATGAACTCGCATTTGATCCTGTACTCGGCTTTGTGGGCATACCAAACCTTGGTGAGAAATGCAACCAGATTTACCCCTTCTCAATTGGTGTATGATATGGAAGCTATATTTCCTATCCAATGTGAAATACCATCATTAAAAGTCATCGTTGACTTGTTACGTGACACCTCTACTGAAGAAGTGCATCTTTTTAACCTCATCCATCCTGATGAAATGAATCATGAAGGTGCATTGGCCAATGAAGCACATAAGAGATGTATAAAGGCGCAATACGACCAACATGTCCAGCCTCACATCTTCTTAGAGGGTGACCTAGTCTTACTTTATGATCAGGAAGCTGATGTAATAGGTACAAGGAAATTTGAGTCGTTATGGCATGGCCCCTATATTGTCAAAATATTTCTTACTAATGGTGCCTATGAGTTGGTAGATTATGATGGAATTCAATTGCTACAACCTCGAAATGGGTTGTATTTGAAACATTAATATGCTTAAACATGAGCGTAGTAAACTATTGTATTATATTGTATATATTATTTTGATTTGCATTTACTGTCTTATTTTTTTTCTAGAGTTTTCTTGAAGTTAGTAATCTGCTTTACATTTCATCATAGATGTCTGAACCATTGGAACCATTTGTTGGGTATGCTGATGGTGCTAGTCGTAGTATGCAAAATCTATCCTCTGTAGCATGGACCATTTTTAGCCGAGCAACGAGTTAGTGATTTTTCAAGGGAATTGTATCATTCTATCTACAAATAATATCGCGGAGTATAGTGCATTGATCTAACTTCTCTCTGGTGCCATTTCATTTGGTATAACCGCATCATCATTGGGTTAGACTCACAACTCGTTGTTTTGCAACTTACTAATGTTTATACTGTCAGAAATCCAGCACTGCATTGTATGTTCCTAAGTGTTCGACTTTTGGACAGACATTTTGATTTCATTCAATATCAACACATTTCCAGAAACTTGAACACATTAACTGATTCCTTAACGAGTTATGTTATAAAGAGAAATTTGCAACACATGTAAAGATATATTTTCAATTCACATCTGATAATTGAATAAGATTGCACAATAAACATAGGAAAACAATGAAAACAAATAGATATATAGTTATAGTTTTTTACAAAATTTGTGCCCAAGACACATTGGTCATCTGACCTCAAAACGTATGCAAAATGTCAAAAGTAAACTAGTGATGCTCGTTATAACAAGCTACTGACCTAGATATCCTACGCAATAACCGCATCCAATAGTTAGGAATGCAAATATAATGGTGTTGCAATCCCATGGGTAACTCTTCAATCTGGCAATCCAGAATCCTAAGAGTCAATCCCTCTATGTGCTGCTATAGTTCAACAATAGTCTCAGTTATATCTAGATCCTGAAGGAATTCTCTCCCGATGGCCCTCTCTACTAGCTCCTCTGCTCTCTGCTTTTGTTGACCCACTGGTCGAACTCGACCTACATCTACATACATCAAAACTTTAGTTTAGTATTAGGAAACATCAAAATACAAAAACATGTATAAACCTTAGAAAAAAAAAAAAAGCATGGTCAAAACATTCTTACCAATTGCACCCCATTGAGTGCCTTTTGGTAGAATCAAGTCTAGATCTCCTCAGAAGTCTACGCTTGCATATGCATAATCATCGATGGCAATCATATGTCATCTAAAACAGGTGAAGAATGCAGTAGAGAATACTATGGTCAATTAACAAGTGTCTTTAGCCATCAATTCTACCCATCTCTGCATCCATGGATCTCTAGGGCCAGATATACCCATTGCAACATGTTGGGGTTTCTTCAGTGGAATCGGCCTAAGGCGAAGGAGATCAAGATCAAGCCATATTTAAAATTATTCTTCCTTCCTCCCTTTGCATTAGTCAATTGTTCTTTCATCTGAAAGAGGAAAAATTCAATGCAGTTAAATACTGTTGATTCCAAGCACTCTAGTGCATACTGCATGTATGATCTATTTGCCACATGTAGTGTAGAAGAACCGGTAAGCTTTGTGATAGTGAATAGGATGGTCCTCAAAGGAAAATCACGAACATCATAGATGTTTATTTTCCCATCCTTACTAGGTTAAATCCTTGGATTGAAATAATGTAATATGTAAACTCTCACTGGCTCTCCTCCAAGAGAAAACCCTGAAAGAGAAATGGGCAGACCTCGCCTCGATAATCACCTGAGAAAATAAATTTCCTCCACTAATATTGGGACCACTTTGTGTTGGAAATGTTTGCATTGATGGCAAAGGTAAAGATAGGAGTAGCACCTAAACTATCCATAAGGAAAAAGAGATAGAGAGGTAGCAAAGGCAGTAGAAGAAACAGAGGAATTGAAGCAAAAGCAACAGAGGAATTAGAGACAGAGTAGTGGAGTTGAAAGGGCCTTAAGGAGTGTAATACAGAGGTTTATTTATGAATTAGGGGTTTAA
>JAXQQM020089001.1:0-34496 GCA_034641835.2 Pinus albicaulis
AGCTTATTTTGATGCTCCTGTGATCAAAAGTTGTTCAATGTGTTGCATATAAAACCATCATGACAAGAGAAGCAAGAAAGAAAAGAATTGATATTGGAACAAAAAAGAATACATATAACAACTTTCCTCCTCTTCAAAATGAAGTTGAATGTGCTTATTGCAATAACTTTGGCCATGAATAATCTGAATGTAGGATCAAAGTCTAGTCAAAAGAGCAACTGCCTTCAAGCTCCAAAGTATGGAAAAAGAAGGAATTACTGGTTGAAAATTGTGGCATAGATTTATTTGCAGAAGGAGAAGAAAATAAATGGTACATTGATAGTGGATTCTCAAAACACATGACAGGTGACAAAAACAAACTTCTTGCATATAGTGCTATAGAAAAGGAAAAGAATGTTACATTTGGAAATGATACTCCTGCTGTCATTAAGGGAAAAGGATATGTTTTTCTAAAAGAAAAGGTGAAAGCTAATAATGTCATGTATGGGGATGGATTAAGGCATAAATTATATGTAAGTCAAATGTGTGATCAAGGAACTGAAGTTGTCTTTAGTTCAAAAGAATGTGTGGTACGTGATCTTGATACAGGTAAAATAATTATAAAAGGAAAAAGAACTCCAAGCAACCTGTATGTATTGAAGAACCGCAAAGAACAATGTTACTTGAGTAGATCTTCAGAAAAATGGCTATGGCATAGAAGGTTGGGGCATCTGAGCTTCTCTCAGATCAACAAATCAAGCAGACTCAAAGCTATCCGTGATCTTCCCAATATTACTCTACCCGAAAATATCATATGCAAGTCTTGCCAATTTGGTAAGAAAACCATAGTACAGTTTAATGCCTAGGAAGGATCATCAAGTAAGCCTTTTGAACTCATTCATACTGACATATGTGGACCTGTGAGGAAAATTTCACCACGTGGTGAACAATACTATATCTTATTTATTGATGATTTCTCTAGAATGTGTTGGATTGGGTTGATTAAACACAAAGATGAAGCATTTGAGAAATTTCAGATCTTCAAAGCACTGGTTGAAAATGAATTAGATCTAAAAATCAAATGTCTTAGATTTGATCGAGGAGGAGAATATACATCAAATGAATTCCTTGAGTTTTGTGAACAACAAGGCATAAAAAGACAATTTTATGTAGCTGGCACTCCACAACAAAATGGCGTAGCAGAAAGAATGAATAGAACAGTTCAACAAATGGCTAGAGCTATGCTTGATGATTCCAGAACACCTGACACATTTTGGGGAGAAGCAACACATACAGCGGTAAATATTCTTAACAAGGCACATGTTCATGTAAATAGTGATAAAACTCCATATGAACTCTGGTATGGTAATCCTCCCACTGTGAAGCATTTTAGAGTTTTTGGAAGCAAATTCTTTATCAAAAATAATGATGAAAAACTTGGCAAGTTTGAACCTAGAGCAGATGAAGGAATACTTCTTGGGTACTCCTCTAGGAGTAGAGCATATAAATGTTACAATAAAAGACTTTGGAAGATTGTTGAATGTATTGATGTTGTTATTGATGAGTCTCCTGCAGCCCCAAAAGAAGAAAAACAAACAACAAATGAAGACGATGGTGACATATGTCCTTCTACATCAAATAGAAATGATATAGATAGTGAACCCAATGAAGAACCTGAAGATGATTTATCTGAAAAAGATCCATCCAGATATGTTCAAAAGAATCATCCAGAATCTCAAATTTTGGGAGATAAGGGATCAGGTGTACAAACAAGAAGGACTCTTGTGGGATCTTCTAGCTATCTGGCATTTCTATCCACTATTGAACCACATAATGTCAATCAAGCTAGCAAAGATGAATGTTGGATTCAAGCCATGAATGAAGAGATTGATCAAATTGAAAAGAATCACACTTGGGAATTAGTACCAAGACCTCATGACAAAAATGTCATTGGAACTAAATGGATATTCAAAAACAAGTTAAATGAGAATGGGGATGTTATAAGAAATAAAGCTAGACTTGTTTGCAAGGGGTATGCTCAATAAGAAGGTATAGACTTTGAAGAAACTTTTGCTCCTGTAGCTAGACTTGAAGCCATAAGAATGTTTCTTGCTTTTTCAAGCTTCCAACAAATCAAATTTTATCAAATGGATGTTAAATATGCTTTTCTCAATGGTGATCTAGAAGAAGAAGTTTATATAGAACAACCAGAAGGATTCATTTTGGGAAATGATGAAAAACTTGTTTGTAGACTTAAAAAGGCTCTATATGGTCTCAAACAAGCTCCAAGGGCATGGTATTATCGTCTTCACAAATATCTTCATCAACAAGGATTTTCAAAGGGGTCTGCTGATAGCAACTTATACACAAAAACTGAAAATGATAAACTATTGATTGTGGTTGTATATGTTGATGATATCATTTTTGGAAGTAATGAAGAGTCTATGAGTCAGAAATTTGCTTATGTTATGCAACAAGAATTTGAAATGTCTTTACTTGGGGAACTAACATTCTTTCTTGGCTTGCAAGTGCAACAAGCAACAGATGGCATATTCTTATCACAAGCAAAATATCTTAAGCAAATTCTGAAGAAGTATGGCATGGAAGAGTGCAAACCTGTAAGTACACCAATGATAACCTGATGTAATCTCAGTTCTCATGATGATTCTCCCACGGTGAATCAACCAGAATACAGATCTATGATAGGAAGTCTACTTTATCTCACTGGGACTAGACCAGACATTATGCATGCAGTTGGGATTGTTGGACGATTCCAAGATAATCCAAAAGAGTCTCACCTTCAGGCTGTCAAAAGAATATTCAAATATCTACAAGGAACTCAAGACTTTGGACTATGGTATCCAAAGAATGCTGATCTTACTCTTCATGCTTACACTGATGCAGATTGGGCTAGAAATGTTGATGATCAGAAAAGCACTAGTGGTGGTGCATTCTATATGGGGCCCTGGCTAGTATCTTGGTTCAGCAAGAAACAAAGCTCTATTGCCTTATCTACAGCAGAAGCAGAATATGTGGCTACCGCATCATGTTGCACTCAACTTCTTTGGATGATGCAAACTTTACAAGACATTCAAATCAAATGTTCACCTCCTATCTCCATTATGTGTGATAATACAAGTGCCATCAGTATCTCAAAGAATCCTGTTATGCATTCCAAGACCAAGCACATTCCCATCAAGTATCACTTCTTACGTGAAAAAGTGCTTGAACAAAAGGTGAAGTTGGAGTATGTTCCCTCCAAAGAACAAGTTGCTGATATATTTACCAAACCTTTACCTAGGGAAGCATTCGAATATCTCAGACAGAAGCTGGGAGTTGTCTCTACCTCTCAGAAGATCAGATCTGCTTAAATTCAGAAGATTAAAATTGGATACGTGGATTTCCTGAAGGGCAGTCGCGTATATACGTGAGTTTATACATAGAAAACCGCATATGGGTGTTTGCTGACAATTTTTTTTTTGGTCAGCATTCTTTAGCACAACAGTGGTGTTGTTGGGTATCTTTGGTGATGTTCCAGCTCTCCTACTTTTGTTTCATTCTCTAATGCTTCTGATAAAGATGCCTTGATGATTTGTTGTTCAGGATGCACAGGCTAAGGGGGAGCATTGGTCATGTGGAAAGGATGCATTGCTGGCATTCTATTTATTTGTTATAGTCTAATATCATGCTTGAGAATATTTGATCTTGATTGTATAAGTCATTTCTGTAATTTGATGAAAAAGGTCATGTTGAGACCTATGATGTAAAATTGTAATATTCAGTCATGTAAGGACTTGAGTCAAAATGTGTAAACCCACTTGGTTGGGTACTTGAGTCACATATGTAAATCCACTTGGTTGGATCATTGATGTAAGTATGAGTCCTTGGTGATAGGAAATGTCATAGAGTCATGTACTTCATTGAAAAATTATGTTTGAAGATGCAACATGATCTCAGGGGGAGCATGGTATTGTCGGTACAAAGGATCTTGATCTACCCTTTGCCCTTGATGTCAAAGGGGGAGAATTTTGTTGCTGAATGTATTTCTGGTCATGGTTGCCATCAAGTTGTTGCTGAATGTATTTATGGTCATGGTTGCCATCAAGTCCAAAGGGGGATATTGTTGGCAATATGATGCAATGAGTTGTCCTTGATGGCAACCTACTTGATGAAGTTGTCCTTGATGGAAACAGACATGCTGAGTTGTCTTTGGATAGCAACCTATGTATTACAGATGTAAGAATGATGTATCTATAGTTCAGTTCAGATGTGACAAAGAAAAGAATTCCAGTAAATTTCGGAGAAATGATAAATATAATATGTCACAATGTATACGCGAGTTTTTAAAGACCAAGTCGCGTATGCACGCGGATAAGTACGTCCCAAGTCGCGTATGCCCTTTTGCGCTCCAAAATTATAATACCAAGGGGCATTACCATGTTTTTGGCACATAGTATTGAGCGTTTTATGGTTTATTGGATTTCGTCCAAGAATACCATCGGAAGTTGTGTGGTTTTGGCTCATGGTATTGGTAAAGGCTAAAACTATATAAGGAGAAGAGGATCATAGTGCAAGGTGTGCATGTGTAAGGGTTGTTGATGAATAAATTCCTCTAAGGAATATCTGCATGCTTGAACTCTGTTCTTAATTGATAGATCTGAATCTATGATGCACCTATGGATATGATGAAGGTTCAAGATCTCTAGATCTAGAAATGATGAATCTCTAGGATGATCTGCAAAAGAAATGATGAAGACCTGGCGCAAGTCTGATGAAGAAATTGAAGAAATCTGGGTAAGTTTATAGATATGGTCTATTATACAAAATTTATCTTTTACAGATCTATAAGCTAGTTTGTCTCGGTAAAAGCGCGTATATACGCGGGTTCGCTTCATTAAAAGCGCGTATGGAAGTTAGGGTTTCTGAAGCTTATTTACAGATATTACTTCTGTGATTTCTGTTTTCTCTCTGCTGTCGGTTAATGAAGTCTACTTGAAGTTTTGGGTTAATTGAATATGGAGTATACTGTTGATTTGATAATGAACAAATCTAATCAATGAGTGAGAAAACATGGTTAAATCTGACTGACTGTCTAAAGGTTCTGCATTGCTGAGAAGGTGTCTGACTGAAAGCCTCAGATTTGAATCTGAGATTGATCACATTCTGAAAAATAGTATTCTCAGAAGTATATGCAGGTTGATACGAAGAAAAGCACGTATACACGCAGCTTCGGTGAATAGAAGTGGCGTATGCATTTCATGTTATGAAAAACAATATGCACAGAGGCATACGCAGGTTGGTGAGCAGGAAAGCGCGTATACACGCGGCTTCAGTGAATAAAAGTAGCGTATGCTATTTGAATTAATGAATGTTCAGGGTTGAGTTTGTATCTGCATATCTATTCTGAAGTCTGGGTTATTTCTGATATTCTGGTTACAGTGGTCTCACTGTTCTGTTTGAAGTATTGGGAAAAATATGTTTGTTGGATGTTAAGTGAAGGGCTGTGTTTGTGCTGAAGTTGTTTGATCCAAGATGAAAATTGATGAAACGTGGTCCGTAAAGGTGTGGGTGTGAAGGTTGAAGCCTTTTTAGTAGGGCAAGAGAAGCTTTCATCCAAAGAGGAAGCCGGTGTTGAAATCGTGGGGTCAAGCTCCCTTCCGTAAGAGGTCGTGTAAACGAGACTGGGTCGGGTGTTAGTAAGATTCTTTGTCGTAAAATATCACTTAGCTATGCATATCAAGTAGCCCTAACATCAAATATGGCTGCAAAATATCTTTAAGTTTGCTGCATAAAATTAGATCTAAGCATAAAATACATTAAGCAGATAAAATGTAAAATGGCTCCATGCATCCAATGAACAAGACAAGAACAATGTATAAAAAGAATTTTATATTATATCAATGAATGGGGCACCTGAGAGGAAAACAAGAAAGGTGTTTTCCAGTTCTCCTCAGTGGGATGGGTTCTTGGAAGTCCTCAGTGTTTCAGATCTAAAATTCCTCTCTTTGGTTAATGTGGAAAACCCTATCAAACATGGAACTCAATGGGAGTTCAAAATGCAAACAAATGAAATTGGTGACCAAGAATAGATCTAGTGTGATCTAATGCAATGGAGGTGACTAATGAATGGGGAAAACCCTTCTATTTATAACAAAATATTGGGGTGTTCTAAAACTCGGTGCATGAATAAAATATTATTAATCACATTCTAGAATCACCCTTTAGGAATATTTTATTATATTTGTTGGAGGGAAAAGGGTTTTTGACTTGGGTCAATTCCTTTATTTATAAATAATAAATAAATAAATGATTTATTTATTTTTTAAGGGAAATGAGGGGAATATAATTAAATAAATAATGGTTTATTTAATTATTTAAAAATGATTTAGTCAAATTTAACTAGGAATAGTATTTAAATAGTGATTTAAATAACTTATTCTTAGGAAATAATTATATAAATAATGATTTATTTTAATTGATTACCTTGTTTTGGGTTAAATATGACCAAGAAATGTAAACAAATGTGGTGAAAGCGATTTTACTTGGGGTAAAATTAGTCTTACATGGTGTACTTGGGTTCATCTAACGATACTGGGTTAGATGACCAAAAAATGGTGTAACAGATTGCCCCCCAACGTACGAGTGTTAGGAGAAAATCGTATGACCGAAGTACATTGTAAGAACTAAATCACTAAACAACAAGATAGAAATGAAAGAGAGGAATGTAAGGTAATCTAAAGTGGTGGAGGACTAGACCCTGAGGAGACGAGACTTGCAGGTGCAACAAGTCTCAAGTGTATGATGTGGTACCAATGTGAAAGGCGGCGGGGAAGGCATACCTATGCCCGCCGAGACAATAGTACAAAGAATAAGGCGCCCGGAAAACCACGGAACGCAATAGTAAAACCAGTGCTGGCCTAATCATGAGCCAGAAATCAAGAATGATGAATCCGACATACATGCGATGCCTGGAATAATCGTCAGGACTTATACAATAATATGGTAGTACATGAGATATTAATACACCCAAATTCCCCCTACACACGGGGAAGGGCTCGTGAAATCAGACTGACACGTGCAAATCAAAGAGGTGCTGCAAGCGACTAAGGCCGATATCATCAAATGAGAGGAGCTGCATCAAGTGTTGGACTGAAGAAGTCATCCGGGTATGTGGGGGGCTACCTGCAGGGCCACCCCCTCCTGAGGGTCGAGACATCTCACACACACCCGGGTATCACCAATAGATGCTGCTATATCATTGAACCATCAAGTGTATAGATCACGATTAGGCTGAAAAGGGCTCGAACCAAGGTACACTGCCCCCTAGACCTGACTTCTGGATTAAATGAGCTGATGTCGATAGAAGTCGGTCCACCATGGGTAAGGCAATAAGGGAACCCCAACTAAGGCACGAGAGAAAATAGTGGAGTGACGAACAGACGGACACTAATGATGATGAAATGAGGGATGGTTCCAATGGGGACCATAAAAAGCATGAGTACAAACTGGTAACTCATGACGGAAATTATCACGAACGGAGATGAGTGTGTGGGAAAATTGGTGCCCCCCACTGAACTGTGGTGTAAGTGAGAAAATATGATTTTAAGGGGGTGTGAGGGAAGACTTCGTGGACAACGGGTGTCCTGGTGAAGTAGCGAAATGTGAAAACAAATATATGCTGGCTATCTACAAGAGAAATAAAACGTGCATTTCGAGCGGGAAATGCTAGGGGTAATATTTCTTGAGATAGAGTGCATTGTGAGGATTAGGAAGGGGGTGGCCTTCAAATTCCTCTAAAAGATAGGCCCCCTTCCCAAGGTCTTTACTGATAATGTAAGGACCGAGCCATAGTGAGTCGAACTTCCCATGACCAAGGGTATCATGGGCCTGGTCATAGATGAGAACAAGGTCACCTTCATGAAATTGGCGAGGGTGTACTTTTCTGTCATACTGAGCTTTGGTGCGCTTTTTGGCCGCTTCAAGAGTTTGTAATGCAACACGATGGTCTTCAGAGGCGCACTCGAGCATGATAAGTCGTTGTTCTAGAGGTGGTATCAGGGAGGAGTTCGACGACCAGGTGAAGGGAAGGGATTTCACACTCAATTGGTAGTACTGCCTCCTCACCGAAGACGAGGTGGAAAGGAGTGAAACCAGTGGCTGTTTTAACTGAAGTCCGATAAGCCCACAAAGCAGGGAAGAGCATAAGGTGCCAATTGTTTTTGTGCTTATTCACCGTTCTTTGAAGCATGGTCTTAAGAATTTTGTTGACCACTTCAACTTGGCCATTACCTTGGGGGTAATAGGAAGATGAATATTGGTGCTCAAAACCCAAGAGTGAGGATAGCTCATGCTAGATCTCATCTTCGAAATGTCGGCCATGGTCAGAGACTAACTGTTTTGGAACTCCGAATCGAGTGATGAAATGGTTAAAGAAAAAGAGGGCTGCTGTGGCTGCCGTATTGTTGAATGTCGGCATAGCTTCAGCCCATTTGGTGAAATAGTCAACTGCCACGATGATGTATTTGTGGTTACCGACGGAGGGAGGTCGACATTCCATAAAGTTAATGGCCCATTTGCAAAAAGGGCCAGCTGTGATGACAGGATGGAGGGGAGCGGGAGGAGCTCGCGCCTTGGGGGCGAAATGTTGGCAATTAGAACAATGTTTGACTGCTTCAATGCAATCACTGAAGAGAGAAGGTAAAAAATACCCGACGCACATGATTTTTTGGGTGGTGGCAAGGCCGGAAAGGTGGCCCCCACAAGCACCGCTATGGAAGGCGTTGAGGACTTGTTCAGCTTCAGCGTGTGTGAGGCAACGACGAAGGACAATATCTACTCCACGACGATAAAGGTCGTCGCCGATTAGAAGGTAGCGAGAGGCTTGGTGTCGGATGCGTCGTCGGGCAGCGCGATCAAGATGAGGGCGAACTTTTGGGTTCGCAGGTAATTAAGGATATCACCGTACCAAGGATCATCAGTGGTGATGGAAAATAAATGTTCATCAGGAAGAGCATCATTAATAGGAGTGTCTTGCGTCTCGGTAGGCAAATCAGAAATGAGTTTAGCGAGGGCTAAATCTTTCTTACTTTTTGGGGTGACAAATTCAAGGTCAAATTCTTGGAGAATAACGACCCAACGAGAATACTTCCCACTGAGGATGTGTCGAATCAACATGAAAGCCATGGGGTTGGAATCAGTCACAACCTTGGTGGAACGCAGGAGGATATAATGACGCAGTTTTTGGATCGAGAACACAACACCTAGTGCTAAATTTTCTTCATGTGAGTAGGACACAGGTGGGCCAGCAAGGTTTTTACTGACATAATAGATCACATGCTCGAGGCCGTTTTCATCTTCTTGAATAAGGACACCAGCAACCGAATGGGTGGAAGCGGAGATGTAAAGGATGAAATCTCGGTCAAAGTCAGGATGATGGATCAAGGGGGCAGAGGTGAGAGAATGTTTGAGGGCATCAAAATATTGTTGAGCATAGGTATCCCAGACAAAAGAAGTGTGGGAGCGAAGAAGTCGAAGGAAACCATGCGCGGTGGTTGGATAGTCTGGAACGAATCGGCGAAGAAAATTAGCTTTGCCTTGGAGGCTTTGGAGTTGTCGTAAGGTTCGAGGGATAGGCAGTTCAAGAATGGCTTGAACTTTCAAAGGGTCGAGAGTTATCCCGTCTTTAGATACGATGAAGCCGAGGAGACGACCGGCGGGAACACAGAAGACACATTTCAAAGGGTTAAGACGGATGTTATACTTGCGACAATGGAGGAAAATGGTACGCAGATCATGTAGGTGTTGTGCCTGATGTTTAGAACACGCAGTAAGGTGGTCTAAATAGGCGAGGATAATATGAGCTAAGTCATTGAAACAATAAGACATGGCTCGTTGAAAAGTGGCACCAACGTTTTTAAGACCAAATGGCATGACTCGGTATGAAAAAGTGCCCCACGGACTAATGAACGCGGTTTTAAGTTGATCAGCACGACGGATAACGATTTGGTTGTATCCTGAGAAGCCATCCATAAAGGATAAGACCTCGTTCCCTGAACACTCATCAATGATTTGGTCAATAAATGGTGTGGGGAAGTTGTATTTGGGACAAGCTTTGTTCAGATCGCGAAAGTCAGTGCAAACACGAATGGTGCCTTGTTTTTTGAGAACAGGAACTGGGTTGGACACCCAAGTGGTGTACTCAATGGGGTAAATAAAACCAGCTTTCCGGAGCTTATTGATTTCAGCTTTGATGGCTTCACGTCTAGATGGATGAATGGGTCTTAACTTTTGACGGACCGGAGTGGCGTTAGGCCATGTGTCGATGTGGTGTTCGACAATGGCCGGATCGAGTCCTGGCATTTCTGAGTAGGACCAGGCGAAAACATCACGGAATTATTTGAAGAGTTTGGTGTAGGCTTCAATTTCTTTCGGAGTGCAGTGGGCGCCCATGCTGATGTGTTCTTCGATACCTGGTTTGACAGAAATGTCTATTTTGATGGTAGGGGAGATGTTAGCCATATTGCCTTCTTCGAAAGCGTCAGGAGCAGGGATGGGGTTTTTGAACCAATCAACTTTATTGGGAATGAAGTCTTTGGATTCGAGAGCATATTGGTCATGTGATTGATGTGGTAGGAAGTATGCACGATGGTGCATATCGTCCCATGGAAAGTCAGGTTCGGTCATGGCTTCCATGATGTCTTCATCAGACTGGAAGAGGGGAATAGTGGATGACATAGGATGACTCGAAGAGGTAGAAATATGAGATATCTGATGTTGAGGGGAAACGCTTATGTCTGTGTCGATATGAGAAGTGACAGCGGGGTCAATAGATGAGTGGGTAGGCAAAACAACGGGGGATAGGGCTAAGGGGTTGGATGCCGGGGAACGCGGTGATGAGGCAAGGTAGGAAATAGTGGCGGAAGGTTCAGTCATGTCGGTATCAGGATGAGAAATGGTAATTGGGGTGGACGCGTGGTCGGGGGTTACAAAAGGAGGACGGGCAAGCGCAACTTCAAATTGGCGGTAAGCGGCCAAAGAAGCACGACACTCGTCAAGACGGGGGCAAAGGTGGGTATAATGCCCATGGAAGTCGCATAAAGAACAAGGGTGATTGGTGCGCAAGTTTTTAAGTTTGGGAAGGGAACCAGGGAGGGTGACCTGGACCGTGGGAATATTAGATTCTGGAAACGTTTCATTGACCATGGTTTTGAGGTGTGGTAATTCAGGACAGGTATGGGTGGCGTGGCCGACAACGTCGCACAATGCGCACTGGATGGGATGTTTTGGAAGGCGAGGAGGGGTGGAAGTTGTCAATGCCACCGTGTCCTTCGGTGCCCCCCTGCGAGATTTGCTATTGTTACCAGACATGGTTGTAACAGGAGGAGGTGCTGGGTGAGGAGACTGAGGTGTTGGAGCAGTGGAAGAGGTCAAGGGTATTGGTTGAACCAGAGTCAAAGCAAGATACGGCTTGGGTTGACCAGGCAGGGTAGGGGCAGGGGGGCTTAGATACCAGACAGGTATACCCAAGGTCAAGTTGGGTAGGGAGAGGGTAGCCAAGATAGGGACGGAAGAAGCTCCAGGAGGGGGAGCGAGGAAAGGAATCTGACCAGCAGGAAAATGGCCAGGAGGGACGGGGCCGAGGGGATTGAAATCGGGCAGAATTGATCCAGTAGGGAGGGGAGATTCTGAAGGAAAAAGACTGGCTAGTGGGGGTGAAGGGCTAGGAGCCGGAGGAGTTGGGGAAAGTTGAGGTTGCTGACTAGCCAAAGTGGGCTGTGTAAGGTCAGCCCAAGATGATTGCATCATGCAAACGCTTTCCAGGCTAGGGTCAGAGAGGGTAGGTGGGTCAAGAAAGGTGCCGAGCAAGGAGGAGTCATTAAAGAGGCCAGGAGAGACACTGGGCCAAGACGTAGTGGCGGTGGAAATAGAGGGCTCAGGGGAAATCTGAGATTTGGGGGTACGATACGATAACTGGTCGATGGTGACGATTTTGCCGTTATGTGGGAAGAACATCTTGCGATAAACTGCGGATGGAACGGAAGACATGGCATAGGTGTAACTATGCCCTAAGAGGATGTTGTAGTTGAGAGGGGCGTCGATCACTTCAATGTCGACACACACAGTTTTGCCTGCAAGAGTAATAGGACAGCGGCGGAAGAGGCTGACGGGCTGGGAAGCATGGCCATCCCACGCACGAAGGGTGATTGTGGAAGGGGCCAATGCAGGAGATACGAGTTTTTTCCAAACCAAAGCGGACATGACACAGGTAGATGCCACCTCATCAATGATGCATCGAGCAATAGTGGCATGTTGGATTTGGACCGAGATTTGGAAAGCAACAGACGCAGGAAGAGGGGGATGGTCAAGTTGACGAGGATCGAAAACAATTAACTGGTCATCGGTAGGGTCGACAGCATCCAGGGAAATTCGATCAAAGGCAGCATTTCGGCGTAATGGGCCCTTAGGAATTTGGGTATGAATCTTGGCGTTGGGTGGAGGAATTGGCAAGGGACCATTGGGTGTCGATAGAGGCTTAGTAGGGCCCGAGGATGGGAACTAGGGGGTAGAAGGAACGAGAGACCGAGTTTGAAGGGAAGGATTGGCGGTGAGAGATTGGTCTGAGGCCATCATGAGGATCTGGTAATTAGAGGAACCAGAAGGAGAAGGTTGAGTGGGTTCCGGGCCATGAGGTGACTGCGTGGCCACGAGTCCTTGTTGAGGGAAAGGATCGAGAAACATAGCGGGTTGAGAGGTAGTCGTATGGGAAGGGATAGAAGGAGAAGAGTGTTGTCCCTGCACAGTGGCTTGAGACTCCCACATGTGCCGCATTTGTGGTAACCGGGGACAATCGTGAGTGTAATGACCGTAAACACTGCAACATGAACAGGGCTTATTGGTGCAAAGTGGCCTGTTTTGCTTGGGCTGAGAGATCTGAGGCTGTTCAGTAGTGTTAGAATCAAGACGGGAAGGATTGGGTCGATGATTACCGAAAGCAGAGGGAGTGATTTTCCTCTTTCGTTGCGAAGGAAGAGGAGGAGTTGCACCTGGCTATGCAAATACGTGCCCTGGAGAGGGAAGTAAGTACGACTGTGGGGGTGGAGGAGGCAAGGGAGCGAGAGGTCCAAATGCTGGAGGAGCTGGGACACCAGGCTGCGGATAAGGGTAAGGGTGAGAATGGGCAACATTGAGGTAAGTAGGAAAGTGGGTAAAAGGGGGAGGCATGCCAAATCCTGGATACATGTTACCAGGGGGGGGGGGGGGGAAGGGGCTGGAGGTGCTGGCCCCGCCGGGAGGAAAACCATAGGGCATAAGATTTTGAGCAGAGGTATGAGACATGGCTTAGATGATACCGTCGGCAAAGTGAGAGGTCCCAGAGGTGTTAGTGCCCCCGTGCTTGGGGAGATCAGGAAGGACAGTATAAACATAACCAGACTGGGCATAGATAAGGTCATATTTTAAGGCGATTTGAAGGGCGGCTTCTTTGGTTTGGGGGAAATGGGAGGTGACATCTTTGCCAATGGGAGGTAAGAGAGAGCGAAGGAACCAATCCATGTAAACTCGATCTTCAAAGGGGGGAGCACGGCATAAGCTTCATCGTCATCGCCACTCCTGGACATGAGCGGAGAGACGTGTTGAAGAGGATTGATGAAAGGAGGTCAATAGTTCAGTGCCAGTGTCGTATCGGAGAGGGAGCTGGAAATAAGACAAAAAGGCTTGGGCAATGGTTGCAAAAGTGGTATGGGAAGAGGTGGCTTGATCAACATACCATTTGGACGATTCGCCAGTAAGGGTGCGTTGGAATAAACGAAGACAAATGGAGTCATTGGTGATGGAATTAGAGGAGCACCACATGTGGAAAGATCGGATATGATTGGAGGGATCTTCACTAGCAAGGCCTTCGAACTTGGGAATGTCGGAGGGGAGCTTGGTTGGCATAGCAGGCCAACTGACATCATGGCGGATAGGATCATTGATAAGCTGATTGAAGTCGGGGAGACTGAGGCCGGCCATATACGGAAGTAATGGGGCAGTCGAGGTAGGTCCCATAGTGGTTCCACTGGAAGTGGACCCAGCAGTAGAACTGGGGTTAGGGCTAGGTCCAGAACTAGACATGGTGGAGGTAAAGGGGGGAGAACCAGAAGGACGGGGAGAACCCGAAAAATCAGAGGAAGAGTCGGAGTGCGGACTTGGGGGAGGAATTACTCGATGACGACGGGAAGGAGGAAGTCGACCAACCGGAAACTGAGGGTAAAGGCCAAGAAGTCGCCGGGAGAAACGCCTTGGAGGCGCAATGATGACGGGAAGAAGAAAGACCGACAAGGGCAGCAAGGTGAAAAAGCAAGACATGACAAGGGCAAGGAGGTGCAGTGTCGATTAATTTTAGAGTCTTTGCCAGGTGGTGTTAACCAGGCTCTTCTTCACTTAGGGTCAGTGTGTGGCGTGCGTTAATTTTAATTGATTAAACCCAGACGTTTTGAGAGAAAAAGAAAAAGTGTGTTGCGTAATGGAAAAGAAATCTGCAGTAAATAAGACTGAAAGAACAGGAAATCAGCAACTAAAAAGGCAGCAATCAAACCCAAGAAGGTGGGTCTCTCAAAACTAGTCTAGAAGGGGCAGAGCACGCTAACAAGAGACTAATAGATCTAAGGTCTGGAGGGACTGGGATCTAATGGAGAAATCTGCTGGAAAGTGGTGCAGAAAGCAGCAAAGAGGCAAGGGCAAGGTTGCTGCTAGAAAATAGGAGATCAGCAAAAAAGAGGGGGTCAAAGGGGTGACCCTATAGATGAACCCAAACAAAGCGAAAGGCAATGTATAGAAAGGGAAGAAAAGCTGACCTGTGAGGATCTGAACAGGAGGTATCAGATCTGAAATCAGGCTGAAACTTCTAGAAATTCAGACGTCTGAAAACAGCAACAAACTCTCCCACGAAAAGTGGAGGGAACTGAATCCCTAAGGGGCAAGAGTCCCACTTAGGTGAGTGAAATAGATCAGCAACAGGTCTGAACAGGTGGAGACAGAGGTTGGAAAACCCTGACAGAAGCTTCAGTGAAACCCAGAAAAAGTGCTGGCAGATTGCAGAAAAAGTTGCAGGTCGCAGGTTTGGGCCTGTTTTCAGGCCAGGTCACAGATTTAGGGCAGAAAAGTGCGACCTCAAGGCCAAGTCGCACTTTTTGGGCCGATAAGCGCGACCTGCAGATCCGGGTCTGGCGGCGGCAGATTTCAGAAAATTTTGTCGTCTCAGCAGCGGCTGATGTCGATCACCTGCGCAAAAAGGCCATAAACACACAGAAGTTAGAATTTTGAATGTTTGAGGGCTTTGGAGAGGAAAACTAGCATAAAAAATGGAAAAAGAGGAAAAATAAAAAATGGAAGAGAAACCCTAGGGTCTGAAACAGCTTGATATGCAGGAAGATAGAAAACGACAGTGGTCGCAAAAGAAAACCCGTGTGGAGTCGCCAATTGTTAGTGTGATTCTTTCGTCGTAAAATATCACTTTAGCTATGCATATCAAGTAGCCCTAACATCAAATATGGCTGCAAAATATCTTTTAAGTTTTCCGCATAAAATTAGATCTAAGCATAAAAGACATTAAGCGAGATAAAATGTAAAATGGCTCTATGCATCCAATGAACAATACAAGAACAATGTATAAAAAGAATTTTATATTATATCAAAGAATGGGGGCACCCGAGAGAGAAAACAAGAAAGGTGTTTTCCAGTTCTCCTCGATGGGATGGGTTCTTGGAATTCCTCGAGTGTTTCGACATCTAAAATTCCTCTCTTTGGTTAATGTGGAAAACCCTAACAAACATGGAACTCAATGGGAGTTCAAAAATGCAAACAAATGAAATTGGTGACCAAGAGTAGATCTAGTGTGATCCAATGCAATGGAGGTGACTAATGAATGGGGAAAAACCCTTCTATTTATAACAAAATATTGGGGTGTTCTAGAACTCGTGCATGAATAAAATATTATTAATCACATTCTAGAATCACCTCTTTAGGAATATTTTATTATATTTGTTGGAGGGAAAAGGGTTTTTGACTTGGGTCAATTCCTTTATTTATAAATAATAAATAAATAAATGATTTATTTATTATTTAAGGGAAATGAGGGGAATATAATTAAATAAATAATGGTTTATTTAATTATTTAAAAATGATTTAGTCAAATTTAACTAGGAATGGTATTTAAATAGTGATTTAAATAACTTATTCTTAGGAAATAATTAAATAAATAATTATTTATTTTAATTGATTACCTTGTTTTGGGTTAAATATGACCAAGAAATGTAAGCAAATGTGGTGAAAGCAATTTTACTTGGGGTAAAATTAGTCTTACATGGTGTACTTTGGGTTCATCTAACGATAATGGGTTAGATGACCAAAAAATGGTGTAACAGATTGGAGTTCCCTTCTAGTTGTAGCTGGAAAACGAGAGAAGGTTGCAGCCTTCTGCAGGTAGAAGCCTACGTACTGGTATGAGTCTGCATCAGTACAATGTTGTAAAAGGTTTTCTATATAATAAATATTGAAGACAGAGACGACAGCAGTGGTGGTTTTCTCCCGATTTGGGTTTCCACCTTAAATCTTAGTGTTCATGTGTGTGATGCTTTATAATGTTGTTTACTTCTCATAACTTCTGATTATCTAGCCTTATTCATAACTGATAAATCTTTTTAACATACTGATTCTCTAAATCTGAAAGATAAATCAGTATACGCTAGTTTCCTTCTATATTTCCACGTGCATACGCTAGTTCAGTTCATAAAAACCGCATATGGAAATCTGCTCAAAGAAAAAGTAAAAAGTTTTCAGTCAGCTCTAAATACTGATTCACCCCCCCTCTTAGTATTTTTCCCAACAACATTCGCTTTGTATGGTTTGATTTTAGGCTAGCTGTTAAGTATATTTTGGTTTGTTTTTTGGGTTTTTGAGGTAAACTGATCAAAAAGAAAAAATAGAAAGAGAGTTCATCAAATCAACAGGGCTATGGGGTCAAATAAAGTCAAGACTATCTAAATGGTGGAAAAGGTATTACTGCAGGTCCGATTTAGTCAAGGTAAATGGATTTTTTGGGTGAAAATGAAGTGAAATGAACATTAAGTTTGTGAAATACAAAGAGATATTAAACATATATAGTTTTAAAGAAGGTATTCATGAGGTAGGGCAAACCATAAATCTCTATGAATAAAACTCAAACTGATACATATGAAAGAAAAACAATCCGGTGATACATAGAAGCATAAGAACCTCTAACTCTAGAAAATCACCTTCAACTGTTGGGAAAACAAATAAGATAAACAAAAAGCTCAATCTATGAAGAGGGAAATCCTAAACAACATATTTTGAGCTATCAGGAACTCTGAAAGTTTTCAAGCATGGACAGAGGGCAAGATTGAACAAGACCTCTTTGACTTAACAAAAACAACCAATATTTCATAGAAAGATTTCAGAATGGAGTTTTGAGAAGCTATAAGTAAGCAGGGAATACCTTAAATAATACAAGATATAAAAACATATTGACCATAAATGAAACAAATAAAAATTTCTTGATGGACCTAAAGGGCATTTAAGAATCCTTTAGAAATGATCAAGAAGAGGAAAACATTAAAGTTGTAACATGCAGGATGTTTGAGGTGCTTCCATGAGCATGTATCAACATATAATTTTCTGATCTACAGCAAATGAGAAATATGGAACATTAATGAAAAAAAGGAAACATAAACAAAATCATAGAAACATCACCATTCACCAAGCCATGGAATCCTGCACACAATGGTCCTCCACCATCAAGCCAAGCAAGACATCATCCACTTCATAAAACAACTATTTCTTCCAAGCTCATAATGCTATGTATTGCTCTCAATATATCAATTTATACCTCCTATTACAATGAATTCTCTTGGTTTATATAAGCCAAAGAGGAGGAAACCCGCCTAGAGAAACTAGAAGGCCATTGGCCAAAAACAAATATCTAAAACTGTCCTTGAGGCTTAACAAAGTCCAAGGCACAAAATATCCTTCAAAAATATCTTTTCGGACCAAAATAGCAAAAAAGAATCACTTTCAAGGCCTGACACATAAGAAAAACTTGCTTAATGCACATTTGGCCCAGTCATCACTCAGAAAAAATTTTTTTAGCAAAATCTATAGGAGCGTAGCACTAGAAAAAAGTCTATTTTACAGTGTATTTTTGGCGGACTTCCCGATGTCGAAATGAGTCGTGTGATGGCTCATTGGAAAGATACGGATGTATACTTTCCAAAACTACTTTATTTTTTCCAATATGATGCATGTAAGTCATTCAAAAGGTAGAAACAGAGAAAAAACCCAAGAGTGTAGCACCTACTGATATTAGGGGCAGAAAGGTAAAAAATGGTTGTTTTTGGCCTTTTTGAGGGACCAAAACAGCTTCATTTGATTTAAAAATGTCTGTGCATGTTCCTTTGATGTTAAGGAATCCAAAAATATATTTTTCTTCAACTAAGGATACTACGAGAAAAATTTAAGGCACCCATTATTTTATGCTTTTAGGCCTAAAATTCACAAAAACAATAATGTGTCCAAAAATTCCCAATTTTGGTGAGTAAACCCCTTAAGGGTTTTAGAAACATGCAATGAAGCTTGAGCAAGAATTCCAAGCTGGGATAAGCCTTTTCCACATTTTTTCTTCGGGCGCCTCCTTTGTGCAGCTTTTAGTTTCCTTCGGGCAAACTGATTCAACTTCTTGTAGTGATCGGTCATTCTCCTTTGTAGGCCCAAATCCTTGTTAGATTTTTCCAATTTGGTTCCCAAATGCTGATTTTCCCTCTCAGGCCAAGACTCTTTATCATTCTCAATTTCTTTGGCAAGGAGCTCCATAAGAGGGTACTATTGTGCACAAGCTAATTCTTCTTCTTTCTGATTTTGCAATGCTCTTCTAAGACCCATGGTCTTAGGTCTCTTTCTTGCTGGCCCTTCTTCTTCATCATCTTCAGCATACTCACCCATGTATTCTTCTAGCTTCACTTGTGACTTTTGATCTTCCCTTCTGTATTTGAGTGCCCGGGCCTCAAAGATTGCCATATGTCCACTCATTTGATTATTTTGCAATTGCAAATAGTGGATGATGTCTTTTGACCTTTCTAGGCCATTTTCCAAGTCTTTAATCTGAGCCTCCTAGTTTTGCAAAAGAGATCTAATAATACTTGTCGCATCATCTTTAGCATCACTATCTATTTGTGTAATATTCCTTTTTCAGAAATATCAAAAGTCTGTGCCAGAGATGGATTGTGGGGGAATTTACCAGATATGTCACCTTCTAAAGAAGGGTGAGATCCAGAGGCTTGCTAGCCCTTTGCAAACTCTGTCTACAGATATGTGAAATTTCCTAGTAGGGATGGCTAGCAACCAAAGGCTGGAAAACTCATTTCCCAGGAATGGAGGCAGCAGGATTTGATTCCTGGTCTAATATCCTTTGAATATATCTATCCAGAGTTGAAATCCAAGAGTGGCCTCAAAAAAAATATCTCTAGGAGCTTAAGACAAGTCTCCTTTGCCTGTCTATCTTCAGAAAATGCCCAATGAAGAGGGTTGCATCAACAATGAATCATGTACTAGCATAGCAGCGTTATATGAAAGAGAAGATGTGCATGAAACCATAAATAGTCACTAAATATATATAGCAGCAAAGAAATATATAGATACTTTGAAGAATCACTCACTCAAGCTGAGCAAATAACCCCTCAATGGCATGCATATGGAAACATATCGAAATACTACTACACAAGGATGCTTGTGACTAAAACTGCGCAGTCAATAGATGGTGTTGTTGAATACATAATTTCAATACATGGATATGGAATTATAAAGCTCAAAGAAAGATGGGGGAGCAAGATCTCAACCCCTGAAATTGATAACACATCAATCCTTGGGAGGATTGGCTGAAATATACAAAAAGGAAAAATGTCGGAGTTGCTACAGCTGAACTGGAATAGCACTGCAACTCAGAAAATGGATGGAGATGGCTGAATATGCTGCATATTTTGAATATATCTCCTCGAATGGATCTTTCAAGAGAGAGGCTGATCCAATCCCTGAAGATCTCTGCCTCCAAACTAGTGGTGCAAACCCCACTGCAAATCTGCTCAGAAATAACACAGTCAAAGGAAGGGACTGTGCAGTGAATGATGAGAGGAGCTATGCCTGATGTAAAGATATGGAAAATGGATCTGAAATCTCCTCTAGTGGCCTCCCAGATGCCAAGAAGCTCTCTCCTCTAAAATCAGAGCTCTGAAAGTGATGCTATGGAAATCTCCACTACAACCCAGCAACACAATGTTTCCTACACTGTTGAAAATGATGTACTGAAGGGAAATGTTTTGGCCTTGAACCAGAATGTGGAGGAGCTGAATAAAAAACCTTCAAGAGGCTTCTCAAGAAGGAGGGAATCCTAAACAGGAATTCCCTTGTGCTAAACAGCACAGCTATCTCAGTTAAGCAACTGAAGAGAGCAAGCAATTCAAAATATCCCTGAATGAGAAAAATGGTTGTTTTTCCCCTCTTTTATGCCAATGAAGGCTCCTTGGCCATGGACCCCACATATTAGGGTTTCTTCCTCCTCAAGCAATTGTGTTGGCTTCCCAAGCAAGCCACACCTCCATATATTGCATAGTTTGACTTGGTCAACATGACCTAGCCTTTTTGCAATTATCCCTTTTCACACATGGGTGTGCAAGACTAGCTCTAATGATGCTCATCTTTTATTTCATGAGGGATTTTATTGATATTTTATTTATGAATGGGTCTCCTTGCCCATTTTATTCTCCTCCTATCTGAAATATCCAAAATTAATGTTCCATTTAGCTTCATGCTAATTTGGGAACATTACAGTCCTCCCCTCCCAAAGATTGCTTGCCCTCAAGCAAGTGTGAGGTTAGAACTGAATTATTCCCCCTCCTTTGCTGTAGCACCCATGTATGATGATTGCCTCCAAGTAGCAAGGTGCCATCTCATCATCCAAGTCCTCACAATGTCCCTCCCAAGTATGCAAGTCAGTTGTCAAGCTATCATCATGAAATGGTGAAATACTCAGGAGGATAACAGAGTGATGTCTAGAGGTCCTCTTGGAGTATGGAGTCTGCAGTGTAGGGAAAACTATCATCCCCATATGGTCCATCCATCCCCAAGCTATGTACCATGAAAATTGAGTCACCTCCCAACTAGGCAACTCCTGAAGTCTGTCATCCACCTTTGGCTCCAGCAAAGTAGATGGGATGAAAATTTGCTCATGGTAGACCACATAGTCTACCCCACGTTGTCTGCCCCTCCACTTAAGATAAGTGTAAGGTGTTTTCTGATCTTGGGCTGCAATATGGTTGCCATCAAGTGGCAAGATGAAGGTTGTGCCTCCAAAGGCCTCTCCCCCAACGCTGCAAATAATGTTGGCCCAAACATCTCCACATGTGATGAGTTGGTGGTCATCCACATATGGCATCATATCCATCATATGGCTCACCTCATAAAAGAATGATTGTCCTGGAATGGTGGCCATCACAACTATCATGCTCCTCTTAGAGCATGCACTGCAAAAAGAGAGGGATCCTCTTCCCTCAAGGGTCACACCCAACTAAGGTGTCTCTCTCCTGATCATGCTCCTTATAAGAATAGGAGTAGCAGCATAAGGAGCCAAGATAAGCCTTCATGTTGGCTGCCATGTGTAGCAAGTGAGTGGGGCTATGGTTCCTCATGTGTAGCCAGCACAGCTTGATCCCCAAATGCAATAGAGAATGTAAGAGATTGTGGTTTCCGAACCACCTGTGTGCTGCCCCATTCTCCTTATGTGTTTGGAGGAAAGGATAAATGTAGGATGCAAAGTGAGCATGTCCTCCAACACATAGCTCTTCCCCAAGTCTCCCTATGGGATGTTCATCAACCCTGCTCATGGCATCCAATGACCCAAGAAGCCTAAGAAAAGGAATGGCCCTTCTTGGAGAAATTTTTTGCACAGATATGGTCAAAGGAAGTACGCATGCAATATAAAAATCAGAATGTATATGAATAACATTCTTACCATCTGATCTACTCATGTAAGTGGAGTAGCTCATGGACATGCCTCCTCCTATCCTCAAGGAGAGAATGAATGGCTATGCTAGCTTTCCCAAAGAGGGATGTGCCTCCCCTACATCTACATGACTTCTGCATCTCCCCATGTGCTAATGTGTCCCCTCCTCATGCAACTGGTCATCTAACACCATCCAGGTAAAAATATCCTTGGAATACTCCACCCAAATTTAGGAGCTCCAATGTGGATCCATCCTCCATAATGACAGCACTGATGATCCCTCCTGTAGACTCACTGTCATATGGCTGCTTCCTTCTTTGACATCTCCCATGCCAAATATAGAAGTGGGAATATTTCCATCCTCCATCTGATGCTTCTGCCTCAACGTAGAACCTGAAATGGGAGTGGGCAATAGTGATGATGAGAGGGAACTCCCCTTCTTCCTGCTGCTATCCAAAGCTCCCGGAGCTATGTCAAGCTCTCCCAAGGTCTCTACCTCTATGAAGTCAATGAGTGGTGCCCCAAAATTTGAAGCATCCCTCCTTCTCTTCTGATCCAGTGGTCTCCTCAGTAGAATGTCTCCATGCAGTGAGACATCATCATCGAAGGTAGACTGTATATATGAATGGGTAGCTATGTCCATGCCCTCACTGTGCAATCTAGTCTCCCTCCATGGTGCATCAACCTATAAAAATGAGTAAGGGTAATTACTCCTCATCAGCCGATGCTGACTCTTCCCCTTACCTTCTCCTTGTGTCCCCAATTTTCCACACCTCCTCATCAATGTCACAGATGGATCATGTGTTGTGACTTGATCTCTATAAATGAGATCCTAGGATCCCTCTTGCAATGATGCAAGAATCCCTCCACATGGAGAAAGAGCTCCACCTTCCTCTGCATGAGGTACTAGATACTCTCTAGTTGTGCCAGTGCTGTTGCTCCCAACCTCCTCCTCGTGGGTGGGCAACCTCCCAATAATGGGGTCCTCCTTTGGGAAAGAGACCCTCATGCTTCCCTGCTTAGGTGTGTTATAGCATCATTTCTCACCTTCATATGATTCATGATTGCTTTTATGGCTTTGAGCTGCATTCTACGAGACTTGGACAAATTCACTAAAAAACGGTGTAAAATCCCCATCGCGGTTATGCAGGACTTTTTACGCGTGTATCTTGTGGTCCACATGTACTTTCCCGTGTATGCCATTAAAATCATTAAAAAAATATATATATAATCCCTATTTTCGGACTGGGTTGATGGTTACTCTGGTAGTTCAACCACCCCAGCACTTGGCCAACTGTTTCCAACTGTTGAAACTACTTTGAGGGAGTATAAAAGCCCCTCACGTGCATGGCCTAAGGGGAGAGAGAAATTATTGATATTATACTCTGTTGGTATTCCCTATCCAAGTCTGAATTCCCGTGCCTCCTGCACTTCCCAGTTCATTGCAGGAAACCTTTGTTTCCTGGAGATGCTCATCTTCCTATATGTCATCTCGTATGCACCAGTTTGGAAGGAATCTTAGCGAGGCAAGGGTGGGACGGATCCGGACGACGGTCTGCTCGAAGATCGTGGAAGGATTCAGGTGATCTCTCCACTTGTTATTTTTGTACATGCTATTTATAATACAGAAGTACCATCTTGTTCCCGAAATATACGTGTTAGTGTCTGCTTGTATACATGAGAATATTGTTATTTAAGCATTCATTATGGTTTATCTAATGTTTTATATGGATTTCACTAACATTTAGAGTAGATATATGCTGTACAACCAGTTCTTTGTGCTTGTTTCTTCTTGTCTTTCAGGTTAAGAAGGAAGGACGGTTGCTGGGGGTTTGGACCCCGCGGGATCTGCTTCAACTGTAGGACCTACGGGTAAGTTCCTCGATCTGCTCTATTTAGTTTTTCAAGAACATGTATGGTTGTGTGAGTCCTTCTTAAGTAGCATGCCCCTTCTCTGTGGAGGTTGTAACCCAACGAACCTCTGGTGTTACTCACGAAACAAGGTGTATATGATGAAAATATTTCCTCCAGCAAGGTTTGGGGTAAGGTCCCAGCCTCCCTTATGCCTGTATGAAGTAGAGTGGAGTCCCAAGTTTCATCCATCACATGTGGGGTTTTGTTTTGAGTAGGTTCCTCCACATGTGTTTTATGAATCCTCCCATCAAATCTCTTTACTAATGCATGAGATAAAACATGTGCATTTTTAAAAGGAAAGGATTCAAAATTCCACCAGGTGTAAGCTTTACCTCTCCAGTGCAACGCTACAAATGTGGTTGCTTCTTCTTCAGAAATGTTGTGTTGCTACAAAATGGAGTCTAGCCCCTCCACCCAAGATTTGGCTGAAACTGTAAGTGACCCATCAAAATTTGAGAGAATGGATCTATCATTCTGTTGCTTCCTCTCCTTGGTCACTCCTCCTTCATCTCTCATCTAATTTATGTCACTGTTGGACATAGGACTGCGCTTTCATCATGGTATGTGGCTACATGCTCACTCCCACTATTTGCAACTCTAGAGTTTTCCCTGGAATCAAAATCCTTTGGAGATGCTCCATCCATCTCCTCGCTTGTCTCCTTAAGACCTCCATGAATTCTTCGAACAGATTTAGGAAGAAGCCTTGTGAGCTTATCCTCCTTCCTTCTCCCAAGAGATGGAGTCTCTCTCCTACTGGTCTTCTTGTCTCCTTCTAGATGAGAATAGGAAGTGCAGGGGTCTTCCTTTTTTGTTTGCTCTTCCTCCTTGGGGAGGTTCTTCTTCTTTTCAAAAATGGATGATATAAATCTCATCCTCTTCATCTTCTATTCTCTTTCTTGGGCTTGAGAGCCACAGGCTGAGCCAAGAAAGGTGCTCCGATACCACTGTAATATTCTTTTTTCAGAAATATCACAAGTCTTTGCCAGAGATGGACTACGGGGGAATTTACCGGATATGTCACCTTATAAATAAGGGTGAGATCCAGAGGCTTGCTAGCCCTTTGCAGACTCTGTCTACAGATATGTGAAATTTCCTAGTAGGGATGGCTAGCAACCCAAGCCTGGAAAACGCATTTCCCGGGAATGGAGGCAGCAGGATTTGATCCCTAGTCTGGGATCCTTTGAATATATCTATCCAGAGCTGAAATCCAAGAGTGGGCTCAAAAAAAATATCTCTAGGAGCTTAAGACAAGTCTCCTTTGCCTGTCTATCTTCAGAAAATGCCCAATGAAGAGGGTTGCATCAACAATGAATCATGTGCAGCGTTATATGAGAGAGAATATGTGCATGAAACCATAAATAGTCATTGAATATATATAGCAGCAAATAAATATACAGATACTTTTAGGAATCACTCACTCAAGCTGAGCAAAGAACCCCTCAATGGCATGCATATGGAAACATATCGAAATACTACTACACAAGGATGCTTGTGACTAAAACTGCGTAGTCAATAGATGGTGCTACTACATACATAATGTAAATACATGGATATGGAAGTATAAATCTCAAAGATAGATGGGGGAGCAAGATCTCAACCCCTGAAATCAATAATACATCAATCCTTGGGAGGATTGGTTGAAATATAAAAAAAGGAAAAATGTCGAAGTTGCTGCAGCTGAACTGGAATAGCACTGCAACTCAAAAAATGGATGGAGATGGCTGAAGATGCTGCATATTCTAAATAGATATCCTCTAATGGATCTTTTAAGAGAGAGGTTGATCCAATCCCTAAATATCTCTCCCTCCAAACTAGTGGTGCACACCCCACTACAATTCTTCTCAGAAATAACGCAGTCAAAGGAAGGGAATGCGCAGTGAATGATGAGAGTAGCTGTGCCTGATGCAAAGGCATGGAAAATGGATCTGAAATATCCTCTAGTGGCCTCCCGGATTCCAAGAAGCTCTCTCCTCTAAAATCAAATCTCCAGAAGTGATGCTATGGAAATCTCCACTGCAACCCAGCAACACAATGTTTCCTGCACTGTTGAAAACGTTGTACTGAAGGGAAATGCTTTGGCCTTGAACCAGAATGTGGAGAAGCTAAAGAAAAAACCTTTAAGAGGCTTCTTAAGAAGGAGGGAATCCTAAACAGGAGTTCCCTTGTGCTAAACAGCACTGCTATCTCAGTTAAGCAACTGAAGAGAGCAAGCAATTCGAAATATCCCTAAATGAGAAAAATGGTTGCTTTTCCCCTCTTTTATGCCAATGAAGGCTCCTTGGCCATGGACCCCACATATTAGGGTTTCTTCCTCCTCAAGCAATTACGTTGGCTTCCCAAGCAAGCCACACCTCCATATATTGTGTAGTTTGACTTGGTCAACATGACCTAGCCTTTTTTCCATTATCCCTTTTCACACATGGGTGTGCAAGACTAGCTCTAATGATGCTCCTCTTTTATTTCATGAGGGATTTTAATGATATTTTATTTATGAATGGGTCTCCTTGCCCATTTTATTCTCCTCCTAGCTAAAATAGCAAAAATTAATGTTCCAATTAGCTTCATGCTAATTTGGGAACATTACCATTTGTATTATGTCAAATTCCCTTTCATGCTCATGGCTGCTCTCTTGTTGTTCAATCTTTTCTTTGCCCTTGCTTTTAATGATTTTCTTTCCTCTTGTTTTCTTGGGAAATTCTACATTGCTCTTCTTTGGCAATTTTAATCTACTCCTTAGTGCCCTAGTGATATTGCTAGCCACTACTTGAGTGGTTTTCTTCCTTGTTGTTTTGGTGGTTTTAGACTTTGCTAAATTTGATGAAGGAAGCATGGCCCCTTGCCTTGGAGAGGCAGTAAACACTTGCTCTTGATTTTGTTGATGATGAGTGAGAGGAGGAGTTAAAACATGGGCTTGTTTAGTTTGGTCTCCTACAGCCTCAAGGTTGTCCTTTTCTCCAAAAACATTCTCTGTTTGCACTTCTTGGTTACTTTTCTATGGGGAATCTCCTTGTTCATTAAATTTGATATTTGTAATGAACTCATCATCAGGAGTAAACTCAGAAATATCATGCTCCCTTTCTGCTTAGTGGGAGATGTCTAGGTCTACTATTTTTTCCTTTTCAAAACTATCTCTGCCTTCATCTATCTTCTTGTTGTCATGACTGTTTTTATTACTTTCCTCTTTGTTATGACTGCTTCAATTATTTTCATTGTTTTCAATGTTTTCCTGATGTGGACTGCCTTCATCGTGATCACTGTTTTAATTTTCTTGTTGTGGGATACCTTCTCCTCTAGTATCTTCACTGTCTCTCTGTGGACTGCCTCTTTCTTCATTACTGTCTTCATTTTCTCATTGTGGGCTGCCAACTTCATGATTGTTGCTTTCATTCTCTCCTTGTGAGATGCCAACCTCATCATGCTTTCCTTTCCCTCTACTTCTAATTTCATCACTATCTTGTTCTTTGTCACCATCCCTTCCCTATTCTTTGCTTTTACTACACTCTTCTTTCTCACTACTATCAGTGGAGGATGGTTTTTTTTGGGGAGTAGACTCATGAGAAGAAGAGGAAACATAAGGTGTGGAGGGCAAGGAATGAGCATGAGGAGGGTCTCGGGATGAAAATGGCTTAATTTTTAGTGGCATAGAAGATGCAGAAGTCAAATCAAGGTGAGAGATGAAATTTTCCCAAGGGATGCCTTTTTGTTTCAGCTGGTGAAGGATAATGTTCTTAATGAGAGAGTGATGGAATAAACTTGCTTTTTGCTGAGCTAGAGGCTTTTTTCTAACAATGGAATACATCTTGGCTATACTCTTCCACAGGAAGAAGGGTAGGTTTAGCAACTTAGCTTTTATGAAATTCATAAGGAGTCTGACGTGATAGGCATATACTTGGGAGAATCTAAATTCACAAGTGAAAAACTTCATGATCATTTTCATGAAATTTGTGTTAGCCCCCTATGAAATTCTTGACAAGCAAACTGAAATTTGAATGACTGGAGCCCTTCAAGGAATGTTTTCCTTTGAAAATCCACTCCCTCCTTAGTCTCTTGGTGCTGTGCCTAATATATATATCCTCTCTGCTGATTCACTCCTCAAATGGTCTACATTCCCTTTGTTCCCTACCAAATCCACATTTCTCCCCTTTTCAATTTCCCTCTCACCCCCCTGAATCCCCTCTAAAAATCCCCACACCCTTTGTCTTCCCGAATTCACCTTTTATTCTCCTATCGTTACCCTTAAAGGCTTCAAAATATGTTAGAAATGGGTTAAAAACCTATTTCCGGCCCCATATCAGTTCTAGCCCCTTTCCTGGTAGCCCCCGCTCTTTTTCCCTCCATATAACCCTACCCCGGAAACCCCCTGCCAGCTCCAAAAGCGCCTGTTCCATAGATTCTTCGGGCGCAGTGTCTGCCGTTGATCTAGGCAGATCGAACGACCGTCGTTTAATCCGCTGCCCTGTGTGTTTTCCAGTTCAAATCTTCATTGCCGCCATCGCTGTCCATTTTCACGATGATCCAACGGTCCGGAGCCTCCTCGCTTGTGGACCCCACGGCGCATTACCCCTGAAACCATCTGTTTATTCTGCACCGCTCACCCGCAGATGGTGGTTTTCCTCGGTGGTCCAGCGAATCCACACAACGCTTGCCGTGTGTCTTCTGTACGGTGGAAAAACCACTATCCTCCCGCGCGTTATCGTTCAGCCCCAAACCATGCAGCGAAATCACCGTGCGCCGTTGGATCTCGCGCACCTCATCCGAAGGCTGCTAATGAAAGAAGCCGCGCACGGCTTAAGTCGTCCCTGCCGTAATCTTGGCTTATTGTCCGACCACCCAGATGTGCTTTCCGCCATTGATTTCCTTTGGAATTGACGGCCCAGATTTTTCATTCGTCATTGACCGTTCGTCTGTCTCTCAACCAGCCATGTCAGCTCCACGTGCGCGCCTGTACATTCCCCGTTTCCGTCACCATATCATTGTTTTGTCATGTTTCTTTAAGGTTTCCATTCGTTTATTACGTGTATTCCCTTTGTGCTTCACCATTCTTACACCAGAGCATTTTTATCAGTCCCACTGCGAATTTTTCCCTCCATTTCGTCGTCAGCATAGCCATGTTCGTTGCGTCCTTGCCGCCTTCATCATCCATGTCCGTGGTTTTTCTCACAGTTTGTTGTTTTGTAGGGTTTCTAAAGGTAGAAGACCGCCACAACTCTACATGGCAAACAACGCAGACAAAATTAAATCCAGGAGCTGGTAGTACCATGGGGTAGTCAAAGATAGCGGCTAACAGGATTTGCTTTAAAGAACAACATTCGAACTCTGTGGAAAACCTTTTAGCACCATTAAAAGCCCGAGCTACCCTGTCAGAAGAAAAATGAAGCAGCAGAGCATTCCAGTACAGAGCAAAGGGAGATTAAGGCCAGCTAATGAAGATCTTAGACCATAATCAGAGGTTTAGAAGGCAAAGCAGCAGTTTGAAGACCCCGTGGATCGATCCAAAGGATCTTGAGCACAGTAGAAGGTACCATTTGCGTTTATTCATCAGCAGAATTCTTTTCTCCATCAAGTACAGGGCACCCATACATCTCTTATTATGCAGAATGTCCCTAAGAGAATTTCTGCCCTAACTACAGTTCAAAAAAAATCAAACATTTATGAGACAGACTTCTCTGCAGATTATTTTATTTTTGTTGAAAACACAAGGGGTACTACAGCCAAATTATGTCAAAGTCATATCTGAAGAAGATCACTCCTGCATAAAGAGGTGACATAGATTTAATACTCAAGCATTCAAACAGAATGGGTCTCAGCCCTGCATTCATTTGTGTATTTAATGTTACATTTAGTATTCACCTACCTTCTCAGTCGATCTTCTGTTCATCATCCGCTATAAAGCACAGAAAGAAGCATTGTAATGTTGTTGATGAGATATCAGTGCAATGCAAGCATTATTCCTCTTGAGACAAGTTCTCTGTGTAATATTGTAAGATAGGCTGAGATTTGATGTATTCAGACTGAATGTTCAAGCTATGGGTTATGATGTACCTGATTGGTGTTGTTTTTAATATGACAAGCATGTTTCTTTGGATCCTGATCTTAAGCAGCTGGTGATGTTTTCCTTTCTCCGTATTTGTGATTAACTTGCTTTCATTTCATTATGTTTCTTCAGGCTCGCATCAGAAGTTTGGCATAATATTTACCGTTGATAGGTACCTTATGTTGCTGCTCTCCCAGCCTTCTATGTTTTCTTCTTATATGTGTATCTGGATATTGTTTTCAATTGATTTAACCAATGTAGTGGATGTCATTGCCTGCTCTCTAATGTATGAATTAATGAAATCTGTATTTAGATGTTCTTGTTATGATTTAGTTGAATATGTTGAGAACCCTGGAGGTCTAGAACCTGGTCTCTGTCCCTCTAGGATCTTTCCATCTCATTAAGCCTCTACAGGATCCCTTGTCTTACCTCTAATTTTTTCAAGCGAGGCACAGGTTTGTGACTACAGCACGATCTATGAACAAATTTGATTTGGTTCCTCTTTCATTTTATGTCCTTAATGTCCCATCCCTACAATCATCCTTTAAGATCCAAATACTCTGAATGACTAAGCCACTTGAAGGCTTGCACATTGAAACACAAAGTAAATCCTTTCTTGACTCCATTGCCCAATGGCTTTGATGTTCTCTGAGTTATCTGTCTCTGCCTAAGTTTCCTCTTTGCTCATCCTTGTCTTATATTGGACCTTCTTTTCCTGATTCCCAACAACCAAACATAAACAATCAAACCAACAACCCTGAGCCTACAACTAGCCTAAAATCATAATATCCGAGCTTCAAAGACATAAACCTTTGACTACCGTAGAGAGATCCCTCTCTGGACCTAGGAGGGCTAGATCCTAAGGTCCGAAAGTGGTTCTATGTTGTCTCATCTTTTGGTCTTGTCAACCTGGCCAAAACATGGGAACCCCAACATAATGGCGACTCCACTAGGGAAAATCTGAGTGCATTTCACCTTAAACAGTCCTAGAAACTTAGAACTCTGGGCAGGTTGATAGCTAGTCACTCCGTTCTTGAATCGACCTCCATTATTGAATATCCATCATACTCTTAGACAGAGTCTGGAAAGGGCCAGGTAGCCTCCAGATCTCATCCTCTTTAGGAGGTGACATATCTGGTAAATGCCCTCCCAGTCAATCTCTGGTTGGAACTTGCTGTTTTAGAGGAAATTCCTGAAAGGTGATAGTGACTGAGCATTGTGGTGGACAGTGTATCCCCTTAGAAATATCCTAAACCCTCCACCTGGCGACTCCATTGTCCCTAAACGAAAAGACTCCACTGGTGATTAGTAGGCCTGCTAATTATCTTGGTTTCACAATAGACTCCACTGGGAGACCAGCCCTTGAGACAACATCAACCACAGTAGAAGCAACAAGTAGGGTTAAGCTGATTGGCTTAGAAACAACATTCTGGCTTTCAGAACCATCCACACAAGAGCTTATCCCAACCCTGACCCACCAGAAATAGTTGAAAATCCAGACAGTATCCTCAAAAGAGCTCCTACACCTAAAGGACTTTAGGATGTACATTATGCACTCTCACACCATCGCCTACATGCCAAATATAGTGGTCAAAGATATCTTGTCCCAGGACCCTGATGGGAAAAGGGGAAAATGGATTGCTACAATCTTAGAATACGACCTTGAAATAAAACCCACCAAGCTGATTAAAGGTCAAGGCCTGGCCCAGTTAATGGCAGAATCAAACTTGCAGGCCCTTGACATTAATATGATAAATTCCCTAGATGAGCAGGAAGGATTGCCCCATCCAACTGTTGAGGAGCAGTTTCAAAACTCTCCTTGGTATACTGACATCCTTGACGTGCTCACCAACCTCAATTCCCCTCCAGAACTGTCCAAAAATAAGGCCAGATTCATAAAACTCAAAGCTAGAAATTACTGCATTTTAGATGAGAAGCTATACTGGAAGAATCCAAATGGCCTATTGCTGAAATGCTTCTCTGAACCTGAAGCTGAAAGAATTAGACAGGAATTCCATGCTGGGGAGTGTGGAGGCCACCTGAGTTGGAAAGCCACTACAAATAAAATACTCAGGGCGGGTTATTATTGGCCTACACTGTTTAATGATGTCCATAAAATGATAACCACTTGCCACAAATGTCAGATCTTTGAAGGTAAAAGAAAACTCCTTTCCCTTCCCCTGCAACCCATCACCGTTGAAGGTCCCTTTCTGCAATGGGGCCTAGACTTTATTGGGGAAATTCACCCTTCTTCTTCTGGACAACACAAATGGATCCTAACTGCCACAGATTACTTCACTAAATGGATAGAAGCCATACCCACTAGGAATGCCACCGATTCTGTCATTATTAGGTTCCTAGAAGACTTCATCCTATCTCGGTTTGGCTGTCCAAGGAAAATAATCACTGACAATGCTGCTGCTTTCGGATCCAAAAGAATGGTTGATTTCTGTCACAGGTACGGAATAGCACTTGGACATTCAACTGCCTATTACCCCCAGGGTAATGGCCTAGCTGAATCATCAAATAAAAGCCTGGTTACAATCATTAAGAAGCTGCTGGAAGAGAACAAAAAGTCATGGCACAAAAATTTGGTGCATGCTTTGTGGGCTGACAGGCTCACTACAAAGAAATCATTTGGCATGTCACCCTTCCAACTGGTTTATGGGACTGAAGTAGTTTTTCCTACTAGTCTTGGAGTTCCAGTGATCAAACTTTTCCAGGAGATTCAATCAGAGGAAGACAGCATGATAAGGAGAATAAATGAAACAATACATCTTCAGTAGACAAGGGATCAGGTCTACAACAGAGCATTGAAAGTTTAGCAAAACATGAAGAGGCAGTTCGACAAAAGAACCAAAGCTTCAGACTTCAGAATTGGTGACAAGGTTCTGAGATGGGATTCAAGAAGAGAGGACAAAGGCAAACATGGCAAATTTGACAACTTATGGCAAGGTCCATTTGTCATCCAGGCCATTGTGGATCCTAATGCATTTTTCTTACAAGAACTTGATGGTACAGAGCTGTTTAGGGGTCCTGTCAATGGCAGGATGCTCAAACACTATTTCTGCTAACTTTCCATTTCCAATTCCATTTCCATTGTACATACCATTGCAGTTTTACTTTCAAGAAAATAGAGAAAATGTCTCCAAAAAAATAGAAAGGGTAGAGGTTCAAGCATACTAAAAAAAATGAACCTCTGAAATGCAAAAAGAATGGCTCAAACATGGTCAAAATCTGAACCAAAAGGAACAGAATAGCTGGTCCTAATACGCTCAAAACCTGGACCAGCAGTGAAAAGGAGAATCAACTCTAATATGCCCAAAACCAAAGCTGAAATCAAAGGAAGGGTGACTCTAATATGCTCAAATACGTCCACAAATAGAGAAGCATATGGGGCCAGCGCAGTAAGCCTCCTTGGAGCAATAAGGGTAGACTTAGAATAGGTTTGTTTTTGTTTTGAAAATAAAATGTAAAGGGTCTGCTAGCTCAAATGCACCCTAAAGAAGAAAAATGCTAGGATTGTAGTGTGGGTAGGTAGTTTGATTGGGAGAAATATTTATGCTGATATAACATAGTCATATTGTGGCAGCTGATCAAAGAAAGGGATGTGCCAAGCAGCAGGCAACTGGCCTACTCCAAAGATCATTTCTGGTTTCTTGCCTCCTTCAAGAAGAAGCCATCCCCATGTGGAGCCACTGTTAGCCCCCCTATGAAATTCTTGACGAAATGCATGAGTTTGAGATGGCTTAAGGACAAGGCCTTCAAGAATGTTTTACCCGCCAATCCAAGGTCATGAAGTCTCTTGGTCTTCTCTTGTCACTAATATATATATCCACTCTGCTTGACTCACTCCTCAAATGGTCTACACTTTCCTTTTGTTCCCTACAAATCCACATTTCTCCCCTTAATTTCTCCCCTTTTCGAATTTCAGTGCAATCCACAGATCCCTCTAAAATCCCCACACCTGCTCCCCAAGATTCACCCTTTGTTATATATACATTGCCCTTAAGACTTAAAATACATTAGAAATGGGTTAAAAACCTATTTCCGACCCCATATCAGTCCTAGCCCCTTTCCTGGTAGCCCTCGCTCTTTTTCCCTCCATATAACCCTACCCCGGAAACCCCCTGCCAGCTCCAAAAGCGTTTGTTCCGTAGATTCTTCGGGCACAGTGTCCGCCGTTGATCTGGGCAGATCGAGCGGTCGTCATTTAATCCGCTGCCCTGTGCATTTTCCAGTTCAAATCTTCATTGCCGCCATCGCCTTCCATTTTCACGATGATCCAACGGTCCGGAGCCTCCCCGCCTGTGGACCCTGCGGCGCATTACCCCTGAAACCACCTGTTTATTCCGCATCGCTCACACACAGATGGTGGTTTTTCCCGGTGGTCTAGCGAATCCACACAATGCCTGCCGCGTGTCTTCTGTACGGTGGAAAAACCACTATCCTCCCGCGCGGTATTGTTCAGCCCAAACCATGCAGCGAAATCACCGTGCGCCGTTGGATCTCGCGCGCCTCATC